>JAYJMB010081771.1:90007-116248 GCA_036873735.1 Pouteria campechiana
TAAATCTCTGATGGGAATATTTTAAAAGCCTTCATTAAACAGGATCTGAAAAGATTAATTGTAATAGTAGATTTTATTCAATCATTATGGTGAGCCCAAACACAAAGGGGTTTATGAAAATTTTTTAGGAAATCAATTCCCAGGAAACCATGCCATGCACAAGGCATGAAATAGCAACAACATTGTATTGCCCGGTGTTATCAGAACAGAACAGGACAGGACAGGATCCAACCGGACAGTTGGCCAGTTCAATCTAGCCCAGTTTGGTTCAATAGTAAAAAAAAAAATTAATTTTAATAATTTCAATAGAATAAAAGGATGAATTAAAGTAATATAGCATTATAATAAAAGATCTATATATTTACATTAATATCTATGATTTAGATTTTCAAAATCATGTTATCATATCTTTTAATTTTTTTCAAAAAAAATATAAAAAAAAAGGTTCATCTGGTTAAACCAGCCAGTCAAACTGATTGGACCGTGAACTGGATGCCTGGCCGGTTCAACCACTGCTTGGATTGATAATAATATGGATTGCCCCCACATTACTATCACCCCTTAGCTGAATGTCATCTAGATCCAAATGCAAATTATAACAAAGAGAGCTTTGAATTTTAGCGTAGGGACGTGGCAATTTGAAAATTAATACCTCAATGTGTTGCCAATGGATATTTCTGTTCCTTTTTAAAGGGAAATCAATACAAGTCCAATCAGCCACCAAATTCAGCTTCATATTCTGCTGAAAGAAAATATTGGATTACTAACCTGTGGTCCATCTTAAAAGAGGAAGATGATAGCACAACTGATTCTGACCAATTGATTTGGCAGATTTGCTCAGGGTAACAATGATAGACAAACTTCCCCCTACATTCTCTACCCACAAATAGCACAACTCATTACATTATACAAAGGCAGGGACTTTGATGGGGAGATATATACCCAGACTTGGGATGGCACATACTATGCTACAAACCCAATTGCTGAAGTACGCTAGAAACATCACACCCAATTGAATGAGATGGATTTTCTGTGTCATCGACTCAACTCAGCCTCTGTATCCTCTGAAGGTTGTATTAAGCCAGACCCAGCAACATCCTGAGACTGAAGGGAGAATTCCTGTTGACGTAACACCAGGTGAATCCATGGTTGAAGATTGTACTGAACATTAGGAGCATTCAGCAACAAAAAAGAAGAACAGGAAATGACAGTAGGTAGGGAGAGAACAGAACTCATATAATTCAAATTCCATATTTATCTCTAATAAAAGTCTTTGTGATAGATCAACGTTTTTGCCAGTGCCTTCCAAGTTTCATTCTGCACTAATGTTATCTCACAAATGGAAATTATTCAACCCTTGGAAAGAGACGTGTGTGTGTGTGTGTAGAGAGAGAGAGAGAGAGAGAGAGAGAGAGAGATGATAGGAAAACCCACAAAGGGGCTATTTTATCAACTAAAAAAAGACTTGTAGAGAGAGAGAGAGTTGACACAGTTATCAATTCAAAGGGGCAATTTAATCAACTCAAAATATGTTAGAATTGCACAAGACATGACTCTTCTTCCCCATGACCTCCCCTTTTATAGAATTTGTGTTAATTGCTCCATTTACTAGCCTACATTTTGCATACGTATCTTCATTTACAAGGCCCCCTGAAAATTAAAAGTTTCCTAGTAATTAATACAGTCAAACCTTCAGCTCCTAAACATTTTAATTGCCTACATTATTTTCCCAGTAACATCAATTTCCTGTACAATTATTTTCAATACAATGCAAATGCATCAAGATTCTAATAAGGCCCACAGGTGACAAATGTGTGTCCAACCAAATGTGCCGCATCGACCAAATGTGCTGCATCAAATAGCTCCAACTCAAAAGTCAGAGCCGAACAACCCAGTTCAAAAGTAGGATACAGGGGGGTTTTTGGTGCATGAGCATTAAAAATGATTGTACATACTGAAAACCCAAAAACGGTGCACAAACTCTAAGTGTGCAATATTCCATAAGTTATTCAAAGAAATATAAAGATCAATGAAGCGAATCATTTAAAAAAAAAATTGAAAAAGAAATGAAGTGATTGAAAACAAAGTTCAAAACTAGGATTAAAACTAAGCATGATCTATTCCTGGTGGGGCTTTCGTCATAATGATCTAGATAATTGAACCATCTGCTGTGAAACAAATTGAAGCACAGGACGTAATGTCCATAATCCTGGGTCTTAGAATCAGAAAACCATCAGTTGATAAAAACAAACTCAAGAGGAATTCTTAGACAAGACTTTACAAACTAATCAAATGCATTCATATGTTTGCTAACTAAACCAAAGTTCAAACTTGGTATTAGATTAGCATCTTGCACATTTATTGTTGCTTTATTTTCAGACAAACAATTTGGGAGGAATGATTTCTACTTTTTCTTTGGATATGGAACAGTGCTGAAAACTCATTGTTTGAGAATTCCAGAGCAAAATTGTCAGGATTTTGGTATTTTGGCATGCCTTTGCGGAAAGCATAGAAGAGGATAAGGGTAAAGGATCATTCCTGTGACAATATATGGAAGAGGCAATTTGTTCTGAGTATAACAACGAGGAACTTCCCAATCAGGCCGATGAAGTTTTGGTACCTGGCATGCACTACACAAGGCCTAGAGAGGGCTGGCTGGAGATGAGCTCTGTTTTCTAATAGAGTCACCAATAGCCCATAAATTTTAAAGATAATTATAGAAATCTAGAATCCAAATTGCCCTTTGAGTGGATCATGACTTCAATAGTAAGAGAAGCCTCATTCCATAATCAACATGATGTTAATGCTCGTCTTTTGGAGGCCAGTTATATTCCTGTTTCTAACACATGACATTGCCATGCATCCTTCCACTAAAATTCCCAGGATACCAATTTGACAGGTTACATGAATCACTCTCTGAAGTTCATGCAGGATACCTGTGACTGCAGTAGCTGCTGATGTGGCTGCTGATCTTGTGCCCATGCATATGCTTGTGGTTGAGACATTCGATAATATGGTTCCTTCAGATCTAGTTTACCTGATGATGTCTGAAGTATTCCCCCTTGTTCAGCACCAGCACCCCACATCTTGGCTATAAAATACAAGATGAAATTTGTTAAGCTGAAAAGCTACTGCAGGAGTGCAATCCAAGTAATCTAAGAATGGGAAAGGTGGTATTCCCTCATTTCTTTTTTAACTCCAATTGCTGCTCACCATCTTGCTTCACAACCTAATTAGAAAAAGCATCATTCATAGCAGGAACTCTTCACGTGTTCCTTCCTGTTATAGCAATCAGGATCTTAGTTCTAGGACTCCTTAACCCAACCCAAGACCAGACTGTTACTTGACCCAGAGTGGCCATCCTAAGTATTTACAAAATTCAGTTTTGAGTCCAACTCACCTGAACGCAAGGAACAGTTTCAAATTGAATCAAAAGATTGTATTTAAATCTTTCCCGCCATAGTTTGCCACTTAATTGCAGCATTAATGAGGATAAGCAAACTATATCTCGATTAAAAATAAAATTTAGAGAAAATACAGGCTGTAAAGATATAAAATTTAGAGAAAATACAACCTGTAAAGATAATAATTTCTGAATTAGTGTAAATGTTTCCCTCATCACTAAAACATCAACATTTGGTATAATAACCCATCCAGAAAAAATAGATAACATTTGCCTACGGATGCAAAGGAGAAAAGGGGCAATTGACAAATCATCCTATGTGTCTCTCATCTGATAGGAATGAAGGACGAACTGAGACAGTGAGACTGCTAAGAGCATGATAAGAGGTCCAGAATAAGAGGAAATCTATAAACCCTTACATATACCCACATTTCAAACTTCTACATAGAAGATAGGGATCTCTGATTAATGGGACGGTATTCATGTGATGTGCAACTTCAATTGGGGTTCAGCCTTAACCCAACAAGCCCAACCGAATTTTTTTTAGGGTTGGGTTCAAATTTTCAAAATTTGGGCTGAAGAAGTAAGAGTTCAACTTGACCTGATTTTGAAATATGGTTGAGTTGGGTTGAAGACTTTGGGAAACCTGATCAGAATTGCAAAATAAAGTGAATAATTTAAGTCATGATATTACATAGATAAATACAAGCTCACATCTTTATTCCAAAACTTACACTACCCTTTTTTTGAATTGTGACTATCAAAACTCCAAATTGGTGTTAAAAGAGTCTTCAAAAAGCCATTCATAAATTTATGAAGATAATATATAATTTATTTAAAGTTATTAGAACCAACCTAGGCCCAACAAGAATTTTAGGTTCGATTGGAGTACTAAAAATAGAGTTAGAGTTAGGGTCAGAGTGATAAAAAATAGTGTTAGGACTGGTTCACCCCAAGGTGCATCCCAAGTGATCGTGGAATTACTAGATGAACAAACTGAATGCCACAAGGCAAGGCAAAAAGTGAGCAACAATACAAGAGCAAAAAAGAAAAAAAGAATACACACTGTGCTAGTAAAGATGGTGGATGATAGCTTACTAGACATGGTTAGGTACATCGTGTAGCTCTGAGCATTGTGAGCAACCATGTGAAGTCTTCCAGTGATTTCTTGGCCAGCCATGACATATAATGGCTGAGACAGAACACAACGTAGCTGGTACCAGTGGGTGGTGGGTGAGCCTGGGGCAGTGGTGAGCCAACGTTGAACAGTGCTGCAGATTATGCCATTGAGATAGCTATATAACTTAGTAAAATAGTAGCTACAAATCCATCATCTAAGCTAAGCTAGTAAAATAGTAGCTACAAATCCATCATCTAAGCTAAGCTAGTAAAATACTAGCTACAAATCCATCATCTAAGCTAAGCTAGTAAAATACTAGCTACAAATCCATCATCTAAGCTAAGGCATACTAAAAGAAACTAAAAAAATGTTTGAATCGCTTCATGAAGCAAAATGATTGAAGAGCATGTTAATAATAAACATCAGGATACACAAGAAGCATCCACTCGGATACTTGCATCAATGTTATGTCATTTACCTCCCATTAAACAAAACATCAAACCAACAGGCTAGCCCATGCACCCTGGTGCCAACTGAAGCTGTAAACCTCAATGGAATGTCAATTTCATATAATTCTTCCTCCTGAAAAACAAAATGGGAAACAAATCCAATATTGTCAGAAATTAACTGCTATCAGGTCAAGAAGGTATGCAACACTATACACAAGTGTTGCTAAAGAATCATACAATCCCCAAAATAGGGGATACCTTTAACAAGGGCGAAGCATGGTTGATGTGAACAAAAAAATGACACTAGTTTGTTATTTAAAATAGTTTTGAGAACCATAGTTCCATAGGATTCAAGTATTTTAGGCATAGTTTCTATTATGAATTTATTAGTTAGTTTTTTTGTTTGTAATTTTCGTTATTATCTTGATGGTCACTTTTGAGGCATTAAAAAAAGCCCAATAGTTGTTAATATAGCCCAATTGGGTTGTTTTTCGACTTGGTACTCAAGTGGCTGATGCAGAGTGTGGAGAGACCATGTATAACTTAAGGTTTATTTATTGTTAAAATTTTCTTATTTAGGATTTTTTAAAACTTGATTCATTTTTGAAATTTGATATGTGCAACAAGTGATCAAGAGCAAGTTGATGCAGAATGGTTAGGGAGAAGAAATAGAAGAAAGAGAAAGATTCTCTCATTAGAAAAAAGAAGAGATGAAAGGAGAGAAATAATAGACGAATTAGGGGAAAAAATAAAAAAGAAACAGAAGCCATGAATTTCAACAACTCCCAATCAATAATTTATCAATCCTAAAAGCTCTCCAAACCTCCTCCAAAGCAACTATTTATAGAAAATAAAGAAAACCCTAACAAAACCCTAATGAATTGCATATAAATAAAACCCTATAATCCAAAAAATTCATCAAGTTGATCCATATATTGATCACTTATGCACACATCAAATCCCAAAAATAAATCGAGTATAAAAAAACCATAAATAAGAAAGTCTTAACAATAAATAAATCCTGATTTATGCAAGGCCTCTTCACGCTTTGCATTAGTGGGCCCAAATTTTGCAAATCCAACACTACTTTGGAAAGTTATAGCTCATATAAGTTAGGCCAATTACGATTTTTAGAGGTGTTTTTGTCATTAGATAAGAGGATTGCGAATTTGTCATTAAGCCTAGGATTCCTTAATTTTTTTCTTATTCTTCTCGGCTGCAATTTTAAAAAGACCCCAAAATCCTTTTTTTATATATAAAAACCCTAAATTTTCAAAGTTTTCCAAATCAATCCTAGCCTTCCCGCTCCACATTGGCTTGCAGATTTTCTCAATTTTGAGATTGTCCTACATCAATGGTATGCACAACAGAACAGAAAAACAAAATTATGATAAACAACGAGTTATCAGTGCACTCAATGACAATAGAAGGACAATAGAGGATGGAATGCCTAAGTAAATATTTCGCAATAAAGTAATCAACGAGGAGAAAAGTTGTAAACCTTTAACAAATTTGTAATGAATTAATCATACGAGAAATTCATTTTTATTCAAGGGATCAATGGATACCTTAAGGTGAGTAAAGTCCAATGTGTGAAATATAGCTGGGGCAACCAACAACCTCGGATCAAAAGCATCAACTACAGGCTGTATCAGAAAGCAAAGGAACAAAAGCGTGATAGGATCCATGCTCAAAGAAAGAAAGGCAGAAGTGGATCAAAAGCATCAATAACAGGCTGTAGTAGGAAACCAAAGGATCAAAACTGCAATCATATACATGCTGAAAGGAATCAACAAATAGCAATAAATGACAAAAGAACACAAAGTCAGAATGAACTATAAACCATGCAAGATAAGAAGACAGCCAGTCATATGTCATCAGAATCAAATGACCAGAAGATAGAAGAGAATTTGGAAATACCACTGAAAACTACTGTTTAAAAGCAGAAGCTGATATCAGATGACGACCGTAGAGCATGGAATGCTACACAATAGTAAATTTAGCAATAATTCCATAGTAGTAAATAACATGTGTGATATAAGATGAGTTTAGCATTAAGTTTGCATCTTGATCCTAGAGCCTTTTCCAAATAATCATGACAATTCATGTATCAAATTCAGCAACATAAAATTTAGAAAGGAAACATCACAGAGAAGGATTACATCTACAAGTGTATGGCCATATCAGATGCAAGTCTTTAATTAAAAAATCTTAAGGAACAGATTGTTGATTTCCACAGGAGGAACAAGACAAACCTGACCAAAGTATCCTTGAAAAGCAGATCCATGCAAAGGAGTGAGATCAACCCCATAATAATTTTGTTGTTGCCAAAAAAGGGCCTATAGCAATAATCATGAACAAGAAAGCAATAAGATCAAGGAAACCTCTAAGCTAGACCACAAATAAGTAAATAAAAGATCACAACACAAGAAATTTTTGAGCTTGAATCAATTCCACAGATATTAAAGAATGGGAGAGCAAGGAGCCAAGAAATCTTAAATCTCCAAGATACCTTATTTGCAATCTCAACATACAGAAACTCATCGCTGAATGGTGCCATATGTATCCTATGAAAATCACATGTTTAAGAAATCAGGTTCAGTTTACGCAACAAGTTTATATCTAAAGGTTTTTACCAAAGAATAAATTTAAAATCTTAGGCCAAAGGAATGTTTAGATCACAGATGCACAAAGCAGCAGAAGTGAAAGTGCACAAGAACAGAAACACCAATTTCAATAATAGCAAGTATCTAAGCAGCAAAAATTTGCAAACAGAAGCAGGTACAGAGAGGGTGGCAGCATGTCGGAAAGAATGACTGACTAAGGTTTTGATACCACCAGAAGAATGACTGGGAAATCTCCTAAATGAGACAGAAATGATAGCTTATTTTCCATGACATTGGAAAGATATAATATGAGCAGATGGTGTAACTGCTGTACAAGGTAGGGTCAATGCAAGTGAAAGAAATTCACAGATATGTGCAATGAAAGTAGCATGATGGGATCAAAATGCACTACTCCAATCCATCAAAATCAACAGCCAGCTTAGCTCAAACCCACAATTTTTTTAAGTGCAATAACATTCATTAAAATAATGATAACATTAAGTCATTTGCCAGCTCAAAAGAGATCAAACTAAAACCCAAGATAACTACTTCCCCATTGGCAACACCTAAGACAAAATGACCCCATTACCCAACAATAGAACTACAAGAGAGAAACAAAAAAGGATTTGAAAAAGAGTTACAAAGAACTCAGTTGTTCCTTTCTAACCACAAGGACCAAATCCCCAAGAGGGATAGATGCGATTTGACCATCAACAACTCTGTTCCCACTCCACACTCACACACATTCTGAGACCTTTACACAGTATGTTACATGCTTTTCTTCAGAAAAAGACTGCCACTTCTCTTTGGAGGACAATTCATTAAGATGGCATGTGCAAAAAACATGAAGTACAACCATGCCTACACCATTGATGCCCAGATAGTTACAATATATTTTAGCACTAGATATCAAGCCACCACAGGTTAATGGGAGGAGAAGGCATGAAGAGAAATAAGACCAAACTCTTGCTGTCATCAAATGCTTAAAAGGCCGATAAATAATAATCACTTCCACAATCATAGTCACCTTCCAATTGTCGGGAACATTCTTCCATTTGGAATAAGGAATCGATCTCTTGCAATCACATACGTCTCCAGCATTCTTTCATTGATTAGCAAGGTTCCTAGGAGAATTTAATTCTGGATCAGTTATGAAATGCATGCTACTGCAAAATCTAACTTTTCAAAAGCAAACTCTAGGATTTAAATGCTTGAAAAGTACAGACAAATGAAAAGCTCAAAAACTGCATGCAGGATTCACATCCTTTTCCATGCAATGTATTGCAAACATCCAATGCATGCATGTTCTCAGACACAGAGAGAGGATAGACAAATATACGCATAATTACGCACAACCACATGCATTCAAAAAATTTATCAACTAGACCTAATTCTTATGACACAAAAACTGAACTCTAGACCATTTTACAGAATCTACAGAATTGAAAATATAATTATGAAGTGATTAGATCACAATAAATACTGGGTGCACCAAATATCTGATTGCAATTGAACCCAGTACCAAAACGACAGAAAATCTAGGCAACAAATTTTGAAAATAGCCAAGTCTAATAACAGAAGATCTTACCAATTGCTGGATCTCAGATGAACCAAAGAAAACAAACTAAATCAATGGTTCAAACCAGTGATTGCATTATCGATATTATCAACGATATTATCATCGATAATATCGTTTAGGTACCCAACGATAAAAATAACCACATCAATACGATATTATCTATCAATTACAGGAATACTCGATAATATCTTAGATTTTATCGATATTATTGACAATTTATCGATAACTTCTTGTTGTTATCAATATTATTGCAATAAATTGTCGATAATATCGTTTAGGCAATGATATTATCGACAGGGGCATGCATGGGAGACCATTTTCGGCCACTGTGAGTTGTGAAACCCCCTCCCAAACTCATTTTTTCTCCTTCAAGCACCTATTTATGTGTTCTACCATCAAAATTGAAACATCCATTGTTAATTTTGTGGGAAAAATACTCCGTTTTCAAGATCAAATTCGCATTTATCGTGAACAGCATCTAGACACTGTTTAGGTATGAAATTTCTCATTTTTCACTGTTTTTGATATTTATATGGTTCAAAATCATATGATTCATACGTATATTGCATTAAAATGTTGATTTAAACAGATTTGCACAACCAAATTTATCAGATTTGGGATGAATACGCGATTTTTGAAAAATTCTCAAATCGTTTGATTCATCCCAAATTAGTAACTGAATACACATGGAAACACAAATTAAACGTATGATTTGTTGAATGCAATAGAATTCTAGCAAATTATTTATTTATTTACTTATTTATTGTAAAATTATAAATTTTGGGGGTAAGCCCTACAACTACATTTCTTTAAAAAATCAACGTTTGGGTCATGAATCATGCAATTTAGTTAGCTGTTTTAATTAAGGCTTTGTCTTAAAACAGATTTTTCATTTTTTATAATTTAATATTAATTATAAATATTTTTTAAATTATGAAAAATATAATTAATTTCTAAAATTCATAAATACGTTTCTTGAGTGGTTTTGGAAGTCTAGAGTACTTTTTAGACATTGGTGGATGCATATATTGTGAGGATTTGCATGTTCAAGTGTGTTTAAGTCTTAGAAAATATTGATGTTGTGTGGATGGGAAAGAAAAAAATCAATTCATTTTGACTTGATGTATATCATGTTGAAATTTGAAGATGTCAACAGACAAGAGTGACAAGGGGCTTTTTTCATATGCACATTCATTATTCGTATGCACATTTCTCATGTGCACATTCATTATTTAGTATTTCAGCCTCTATGCATTTCTCATGTGCACATTCATTATTCATGTAATGATAACTTTTTTAATCCAATTTTTTACCCAAATTGTGTGTTTATATTTATCATAATTTATTACAAAGTTTCATTGGGATTTTTTATATTTTTTATATTTTTCTATTTTTTTTATTTTACCGATAAAGTTCCTAGAAAAAACGATAGTATCTCTGATAAAAAATATTATCTTTTTTCCAGGCCACCAATAAATAGGTATTTATCGATGTTATGAACACTGGTTCAAACTAATTGGCAAAAACTAAAGAAGTGCATATTCTTTCATGCCAAAATTCTGTTCACGACAACTTATCAACTAGAAATGTAAACATTAGCTTCACTAAAAATACTCCTTTCCATGGATTATGTTTAAAAGAGAGAGTGGAAGCATCTACCAAGTTCATCTTGAAATGGTTATGAAGTGATGGTCGACTATAGAAAACTAAACAAGAGAATAAAAGTTGTCACTGAATCATGAATATTTCATCACTGAGATGAATAGCCAGGTAGGCCCTCATCCAGAATACTTGATGCAAATCATCCCTTCATTTTCCAATGTGTTTATTATTGGCTGTCTAATAGTGAGCTAGAAACAAGACATATTTCACTCATTCTAACAATTCTCCCTAAATATAATTAATTACTGGCCTCATTAAGGTTCTTCTCTAAAAATAAATCTTATTCCAGGCTTCCCTGATTCCCATTTAAGACTTCTCTATATTTCTTAAGACTACCAATATTTCATTCTACCATGAAGACAAGATCTCCATTTTTAGATGCAGGCATCATGCATCTTCCAGATATATTTACAAAGAAATGCCTGGATAAAAAAAATCCTACAGTAGAAGTGCTTGGTTTTAAATGTTTTTCCTGACTAATCTCTTTGAAGATATTGATCTTTTTGATGAAGATGATGGCCACAAACAACTTGATTCTTGACCAGAATTCCTGTTTAAGTAGGAAAAGGATTGGTTCCTACTTTTAAATGATTAGAAATCCAGAAAGATTGATCCACACAAATAGGATGAAACACATTGGTTTGACTGCTGCTGCATGATATGACCAGAGTCATATCAAATTGCATAAAGGCCACATCAGATTAACGGGAGAGCCTTTTATGGATAGAGGCTGTAGACACTGTTTATGTTACATTTCCTTTTTAATAGGAATACAGCTATCATTTTCAGAATAAGTAACAGATTTAAATGAACTAAAAAGGGATATATTTAAGTTTTAAAGCAAGAGTGCATTGATAAATATTTAAAAATTAAAAAAAGTAGTAAAAAAACATGAGACAAATGAGAATATCCTGAGGCACAGTACCATCAGCAGTCCAGAAAATAAAATGTTTAGGGTAGAAGAAGCTAAGGCTCTAATGTTTTGAAGCCAAAAAAGCAAAAAAAAAAAAGGGGGGTTGGGTGGGGGTTGGGGGAGAGGTGAACTCAATCAACACTTTGAAATGATACAAATATATCATAATGCTAAGTCATTCTAAGATTGTTTGAAAACATGTTGAAGGCTACACAAGTAAATCAAGAAATTAGAGGATCCTTCAGCAAGGGCCTATAGAAAGACCCATTACACATGTGATTTCTTTGTGCTTATCTTTAATTAAGATTACAGTTATGAAGGTTTTCCTATACTCTTAAAGAGGAGAAAAAGCATTCACTCTCTTGAATCTTCATTTCTGACTATATGGTCAACTTGAGTATACAGATCCAGATCCATCACATCAGTTCCAGACCTAATTTCCTACAATCTTGCAGCCCCAAATCTTATTATCTCAATAGACTCATGCTCTCTGTGCAACATCTAGCCCTACAAGAATTAGCATTGTCCTTTGCAGCAATGAAATTCCTTCCTATCCAGGACCTTTTTCTTCTTGGTGCCAGTATGTTGGCTTTTTCTCTTTTTGTGTTCTACCTTTTTTTCCCCCTTTTTTTATGGTAGATTTTGTTTGTTTAAGACAGAAGAAAATGAAGATATAAGGACACTCATGATGCATGAATGAGAAACAAAACATGACATGGTTGCAGATTTCTTAGCCTGCACACAGTAGTTAACAGCCCATTAAGCAAGCAACTTACCCATTGGTTCAGAGATTAGAATGTCAGCTTTCTCGGGCAATTCAATATCCTCCACTTTACCTTTGACCACCTGCATACAAAGAGCACAAGTCATCAAGAAAATGCCAATGCTGTAGAAACCAGGTAGGTCAGCACAGAATGAAACTTCAAAACAATTAACACACAGTCACACCGTAATTCGTTCGCCTAATGAGGGATTCCCAGCAATAAGTCTTCGTGCATATTCTGCCATCTCAGATGCCTCCACCGCATAAATATGTTTAGCACCAGCCTAAATAAGTGAAGAAAATAGTTTCCATTAATCAACAGACTTGGCAAAAATATGCTAAGTAGCAAGACAGATGCATTAGAAGGTATGGTCGAAAAACCTTCTACTTGAGCGGGGCATACCTGAGCAGCAAATAATGAAAGAATACCACTACCAGCACCAACATCAACCACCACGCGACCATGGAAATCTGCACGGTTCTCAATAACTGCAGCATAGTAGGTTCCTGAAACAAGGCCAGCATTGGCATGTCGGTGAAGGATGCATTAGTTGACACAAAATACGATGACTATCCAAACTTATTGACAGAACTAGCACTTTTGGCTTAAATCATGAAAATAAATCAATAGGCCGCACCTTAATGACTTCTAGGAAAATGGGCACAGATTTATTTTAAACAAACTCATTAGCATTCTATCAACATTTATACCCTTCATCAAGGGCATTACAGGCATTGGTAAATATTTAATTATCCCAAATAGGGTTGCCAACACAAGAGGAGTTACCTCCTTTCTCACCAAACACTTGTATGCATCTTAAGGTGTCAAATGATGGTAAAGATGGCCATAGCAATCAGCCTTTGCCATTCCAAATCAACTGTTATACAGCTTTTTGTTGCTTATGAAAATGGAAATTAGAGCTTGATTCAAAATTTAACCTTAAACTTTGGTTTTATCTTTCTAAGCAAGCAAACTATTGTCAAGAAGACACCGCTTGGAAAGAAGACTGGTATAAGAATGAAAAGATCGAAGGGGCTGATAAATTAAAGATAAATCCAGATTTCACAAGGTTGTGCCCCTGCAGAATACTTTTCTACAACAGCAACTGCTGTTTGAGCGGAATGTTAATTTAATAAAGTAAGCAGTTCAACAATATCTTTTTAACATTTTAGGAATGGCACAATAGCATATAGAAAAGCAGACACCACACAAATACAGCATTTCCGCTGCGTAGTCAATCAGCAAAAACAATACCCATTACATATCCATAGGATAAAAGATTAAACACCATAGGCAGATAATATAACCTGTCCTCACATAGTCCTGCAGCATGTTTTGCTGATGTAGTAGCTGGCCATAATAATGAAAGTACATTTTAGCTGAAGAAGCCTCAATTTTGCAATCAAATTTGCTTTTCGCTGAGACTGATCCATTTTCCATTCGAGATCCTGCAAATGAAAAGAATGTGGCATGACAATCTTAGTCACTTATTAAATCCACTAATTCAGCAGATAATCCCGATTTTTTCTTTGATGATGCAATCTACATTCCTTTTCATGTTCCATTGATATATAAGAAAGAAAAAGGAGAAACATATACCTAAAAGGACATATGCACAACAGATAGCACAATTAATGCTAGGCTAGAGTTATATGATAATCTAGTTCCAAGTAGTGGGTCAAGCAACCACTTCAAACTAGCTCAACCAGGACAAATTCTTAGCAGATCTGATTTGGCATAAAGAGTGGAAAAACTAGATCAAGAGGTTGAACCAAACTTACTGGTAATAAATCTATATTGAAATTTCAATTGTAATCAAATAAGAGAGTTAGTTTGTATCCCCTTGTTCCAGGTTCAAACAACCTTAAGAACATTCTTACATTTTAATTTTTTATACATTTTTAACTATAAATTACTACGACCAGTTTGAAATGGTTTCAACTAGTGATCAAACCAGCTTGAACCAAAACAAACAGGCAACCAGCTCAACTGCTGGTCCAGTTTTAAAGCATTGACAAAAGTACTTTCTTCTGTCACTGATGACTTTTAGCACCCATAGTGATATCATGATAACCATGTCTGGAAACTGATCAGAGGTAGTGCAGTCCCAGCAGAAACATAAGTCATAATGACCTTAAGTTAGAAAATAAAACTAAATCGATGATTTTATTTATTCAGAAAAGAATACTAATCTGGATCGTGATTCAGCAATGATACATACCGGTAACTAAAATGTTCTCATCTCTCTTACAGTCATCAAATGCATGATGAAATGATTTGCTTTCATCCTCTGTTCTAAATCCAATGGAAATTGCCCTCGAATAGGAGTTCTGGCTCACAAATAAATAAGTTAGAAAAGCTATATATGATAAGCCTTATAAAGATTCAAATTCCAAAAAATAGATACTCCTAGCAAAGAAATAAAAATTTGAGGAATATAAGATGCAGTGCTGAGGCGTATAGACAGTGATATGTCAATGTAAACAAATTTGTTGAAGCATGCCTTTATGTGTCAAAAGGAAATTCAAATAAATAGAATGAGACAGGACAAAGAATTGATTAGATGATATAATGATACAACTTTTTAACTTTTTGAAGGGTACAAGCTTGTATATTCTTCTTAGTATGGAAAACATAGGAATAGCATATCGCAGCCAAAACAAGAAAAGTAAATGCGCTCATAAGGGAGGGAGTGAGGGAGATCAGCAGACAAGAAGAAGAATGATCCAACACAGCAATGAACCATAAAATGAAGTTCTTGAGTAAACAAAAAAATAGCCCTTGTGATCCATATTTCAGGTAGCATCTTTAGAACAACATTAGTTTATCTCCATGGTTTCACATTACTTGCAGAAGCAGAACTGTTTATGATGTTATAGTTTTCCAGTAACTCCAAGACATTTCTTCCCTATTTCTATTCTTTTTTTTTTCTTTCCTTTCTTTTTTTTACAGATACAAGGCACTTGAATGTTTTTAATCTTCATTGAAACACATTCAAAGTTTCTGATGAAAAAGTTGTTGCAGGAAGCCTGTGCCAGATGGCAGTAAGAACATAAATATATACATACATATGCATCACGTGACAGTATAAAGTTTATTAGAACTTGAAGTAACCTGGAATGCTCCAGTAAAATGAATCCATTAGCCTCTTATATTTTAAGAGTCTAGTTTGCAAGCATCTCATGCAGGCCAAAAACAGTGGGTCCGTTGGGAAACCTCAGAGGGGTAGATCTTGAATACTGAAAAATCACAAAGGGCCCGTCGGGAAGAGCATGGAATCCACAGAAGAGTTTGTGTATCAGAAAAAGAACGAAAGAAAGGATGGAGAATAAAAAGCAATCTTTTCACAGGCGACAAAATGTATAACCCTGGAGATTGGTGAAGGAAGACTTGAGGATATCTTCTCTGTGAATATTTGAAACTTGTTATCTACTCTCTCTTTTGAAACATGGAAGTTCTCACATTTGAGCTAGAATCCACTTTTCTAGGAGAGCGAGATACTTATCAAGACAGTTGGCAAAGGTCAATAATTTGATACATTAGCATTTTGAATGTTTTGGGAAGGATCAACAGAAACAGGTAAAATCATTTTAGTCAATAGGATGCTTTGAAACTCATTATCAATTTAATGATTCAAAAGTACTGATTTCCATGCTGGACATCTAACCATTGTTACCTGAAATGAATACCAGTATCATCACTGCATTCTTGTTATTCTAGACTCCTGCCTATCTAGTGAGTGATTAAGCATACGACTTATACCAGTGATTAGGCTGGTATCTCTACAGGCAGCTTGGAGGCTATTTCTGCATGCATGCTTATGAGTGTCTTAAATGCAAATTATAAAGTAATTGCACTGGCTTCTGTCAGCAATCAAATCAAGTTGTGTATTGAAATTTCACTGAAATATAATAACTAGAATCATAATACCTCATCCATCTTACAGCTTGGTGAACCTTCACTAATGCAGATTGACTCGGTGGGGCTCAATTTGAAAAGCTGAGGTAAGAATCATTAATCAGTCACAAAATAGATAGCATTTCGACCAATCAAAATTGTCAAATGATAATGGTGCTAAAAGGCACAGTTTAAGAGGTGTGTTGTAAACCACAGTAAAAATCTCATCGCTACAGCACAGTAACAGCAACAGCAACAACAAAAAATTTTAAATGAAAGCAGTCATCAACGAAATGAGGAGTGTATCAGAGTAAAGGGATTATTTGATGGCAACCCAAGAGGAAATTGGCACTCTTTGTTCAAATTAAAAGCGCCCCGAGTGTTGGAATTGAGAAAATTCATCTGGTGGGTCTCAACACAGATGGCAATGTCGCACAAATCTCACCCCAGATTGTCTTAGCCGCAATGCTGCCTCCCTGCAATTGGACAGTCCACCCAGCAACCCACATTAAATGGGTAAAGCAATCGCATTAACATAGGACGAGAAAACCGCAATTCCCTTGTTGATGGTTCCCACAAGATGAATGGAGGGGATCGTATCAACTGGGATCCAATTCTACACGTCCTCATAAGCACTAAAACCTCGAAAAACACATCGAGACCCAAAACTATCGCAATCACGATAAGAAAAATGAAAACGGTTTCTTTTTCTAGCCAACCTGAGCAGTCCGAAGATCGACACGGACAGTGTCGGCAGCAGCAGACTTGGGTTTCCACTCGAAACACAGCTGCGGAACTCCAGAATCAGCGACGAAACGAGCGGTGAACAGTCCGGATTCGAGGGAGGAGGCGGAAGAAGAAAGGGGTGATGCAACAGAAGGAGAGAAAGAAAGGGAGCTGCAAGCGAACTCCAGTTGCCTACGGTTTTGCCCCCGAGAAGCATCCATGTCCCCGTCTATTTCCGCTTTGCGTGATGAAGTTAGGGTTTTGGATGCTGTGGTGGTTAGAGGAGGAAAAGCAAGAAGATTGGAATCTAGAGCCGCCAAGCGGAAGTTCAGGTATAGACTGTATAGTCGCTTCTCTTGTTGCTGGTATTTATACCTATGTGGTAGGAGACAGGAGGGAGGTGGTGAAGGAAGCGTGCTCTTTTGGCATCTTTACGCCCAGCTCAGGAGAGTTGACGAGTGATGTTGCGGCTGGGACAAAAACGTTGTTGTTATCTGCCCCGTTCGTTCGGGTGGAATTGCATGCAGATGGGCCCTGTCTAAGAAAACACTGGCTCCTCTTGAGAACGGTACCCTTATCCCCCTTTTTTCATAATTTTTAATGTGATTTAGTATCTTAGCTATATAATAATTCTACTTTTTTATTATTATTATTTCTACTTTAACCATTATTTCTTATCGTTTATTCAAAAAATTTATCTATCTTATCTTAAATCATTACCACGTATCAGATCACATTATTTTCTTTGTTATTTTTCCCACTACCTCCTCAAACGCCTTTTTTTCCACCTCCGTTCCCCATTTCCAAACAGACTTGGTATGAGCTGAAGTTGTCAGATGCCTAGAGATACTGGGGGCGCGCCCATCTCCCATTCGTGCTGGGGGTTGGATCTGAACTTCTAGTTAATCTAAGAAATTCCCCGACCTGGTGCTGGTGCGGACACCTTACAACTCCTGTAGAGGGCAAAGTGGCACTCTCATATCATTTATGTGAGACTCATATTAAGTCACTCGCATGGCTTCATTCTCTTACTAAAACGGTATGATCCAGGCCTGTATAATAGACTGCATCCTCCACCCAAAATGAGTACTTGTAGGGGCTTTTAGCTCATAGAGAGTCCCTGCACTAATGACGGCATATCATGATGCTGCTGCAGTAGCCCACGTCAAAATCCGGCTGTTGAGGCAATGAAACATCCAATTCCAATTTTAGCAACCTGTTTGAAAATTGTTAAAAAACAAAAAACATGAAAATGGGACCACTAGCTTGATAAATATGAGGGCAGCCGCTTCGGCCAAAATGTACATGAGCTGTTTCTGGGCTCATTCTACCATTTTGCCTGAAGAATGAGGAGAAGGGATGCTGATACAATTCGTCTTGAAAGCTTTGGTAACCCTTCAAGGTGATATGTATCGAATATCTCAATTCCAAGTATGATGACAAGAGCAAATAAACGGGTGGTCTGCCGATGTTCCATTTCATAGTCCATTTATCAACGGACCATTGAAATTAGTGGTCTGAATGCTCTGCCCTTCGCCACATCTCCTTGCAATTGGCAGAATAGTGATAGATGCTTCTCATATACGCTTGCAAGTGGCAGAAATGATGCCAGCCATAAAGAAGCCCATTGAGAACTGGAAGACTTGCCAATGTCACAGCAAAAGAGCTGGATTGAGAAGACCCGACGGGCTGACACATGTTGCCCACCAGCGCATTCTACTGTTATGGACCTAAAAGATGCTCCTAATCAACATCCAAAGCAAAAACTTCAATTCTATCACATTCTTGGGCGATTGATAAAGCAAGATAAAATCCAATTGCTACAAAATATTGAGAAGCGTTGCATTCAGATCATAGAGCCTTCCATGTTAGATGACGGTATCGGATCCATTTTGCAGCTACATGGATTCCAATCGCCAATGCAGAAAACAACAGCGGCAATGGAAGTCTTCTGCTGTTAAATGGGGCTTCCACCTCTGCGTCCCCCTCAGAGGGCTTTGAATGCTGACGGATTGCAAGAGCAAGAAATGATGTTATTGCTAGCAATCTCACCCACGGCTCACCAACACCGGCTGCAGTAGCAGCCATAGGCAAAGCAGCAGACACATCGTCTTTCTTCTTTACAAATCGGTTGTAACAGTATAATCCAGAGAGAAGCAACCAAAAGAGCAGCTCAGAAATGGTGCCATCCACAGCCAAAAACCCAATTAAGCCCCCCAAGGAGAGGATATATGGCTGGCTATTGACTGAATCAGGGACTGTTGCTTCTGCAATGGCCATAATGATGGATGCCAAGATGATGACTGTGCTTAGCTCTTGAATGGGAGCATCTGCCACAATGCTAGCATATACAGACCAGACAAAAGAAAGAGGAGCTCTGATTAGACCACCAATGAAATGGAAAATACTGGCCAGCACACGCTTCAGAAGGTGAACAAAGAAGCCAGCAATTGCGAGCACAGCTTTCTTCCAGTTACAGAGTTCCCACAAAACTGACCGCCAAGCATAGATGAGAAAAAAGAGGACTGAACCAATAAAACCAAATAATAGAAAAAAGGATTAGTGAAAAACCAAAATAGCAAACAGATTCCTTTTTATAATGCCGACCTAATGCAATTACAGTCCTTTTACAGCCTATAGAAATCCATATTTAAAGACTTCAATGCCATCACCTATACAAATTCATATCTAAATATTTCAATCCCATCACATATACAAACTGTATCTAAAGATTTCAATGCCATAAAGTAATTTTAAATTGGTCCAAATATTACCCCACATTTTCAGACATCTAATATTTCATATCGGGGGGATTTTTTCTCTAAAGAAGCCGCAAAATGTATGTCATGACATTCCACTGCACACCGACAATTGACGCAGTATATACCAAATATCAATTAAATATCTAATGTCCATTAACACCATGCCATAATTAACTTAACGAGATGCATAGCAAGTCACGAAAACAAGGAACTTACACAGCAAGGCGTCAAAGCTATGATGGCATACTACAATATGAAGTTAAGACCAAGTGTAGTTGGAGACTATCACGGTACCAAAACATAAACATATATCCCATACCCTTGCCAAGGGTCAACCCAAAGCAAAACAGGCAGAATCTTGAAATGCAAAACCTTTACATCGAAGTTGGACAATCCAAAAACAGACCATTATTGAAATTCTTAATCCGCAAGATGGAATATGGCACATGAATGTGCAACTAATGCAATTTGAGTGAGTGATGACGTAGGTGCCAAACTATTTCATGCATTAGGGATTCTTTTACATTGAGTGCATATCAGGCATGTTTGGATGTGGAAAACATTATGATATTTTGGAAGCAAACACTAGGTTTTTTCATCTGAACCCTGGTAAATCTCAATAACTTTTCATCTGAACCCTCACAAATTGAAATGACTCCAATGCCACCCTATAGTTCTCCATATTTAAATTACCTACAGCTGCTGTGATATATCCATTCCACACATGTTCATGTCCACAATCTTCTAATGCCCCAAAATCCCACATTTGGGTGCATCCCCAATAAAGATAAACTCATGAAAGAATCATGTTAATGCCAATGCCATTTTTGGATCTTCAGAGTCAGATATACCCAGTGAAGAGCTTTGATTTTGAATATATCAACTAGATGAAATGATCATCCTTGTATGTTCAGAAGGGATAACCAAGCACCTAATTCCATGCACCCAAAAAGTTTTTTTTCATAATTCCATACTCAAAAGATTGCTTTGATTTTTGGAAATGTACAACCGGGATTGAGCAGATTCATGAGTCATTAAATAGATTGTTGGTTTCATTGTCCACTCTTAAGAATTACCCAAAATGAAAGGTCCTAGCAAATATAGTTGAGGAATTCTTCTTGGTTCACTAATACCCAGAATATTGCAGGATTTTTTACTCTTAGCAATAACATTTTGCCTTTTCTTTTGGGGAACAACAACATATTTTCACTTTATTGATTGCATTAAAATCATCAATCCAAGGCCCGGTTCAATACCTGTTGATTATAAAATGAATTATGCATTATAAAAATAATAAGTTATTAAAGCAATAATGGCATTTGTTTAATTACTTCTTTAGTTATATCCATGCAAAACACTAACATCTAAAACAAGTAAATACCTACTCTTTATCTTCAATTGCAAGCATAAAACAAACTAAGTACAAGCTTAAAATAAAAAGGGTAAAGGTCAGCTAGAGTGCAATTCAAGCTAAGCTTGTCAACTCAAGCTGGAATTACCAAGCACCAGCCTAGCTTACCAATCTCAAGGCCAAGCAGACCAAAATAAATAAAACGAATAGACCATACCCTGGATTAATAACAGCCCAAAAAGTTCTCCTTGTAATCAATGGTCATTCTCTATTATATACTAAGTCAGCAGAAATTCATTCTTTCTAACCATTAAGTTGTGGAATTATAATGAAATGAACAAGAATATCTGATGTGGTTTTTTAAACAATGTCATTATGGTCTTCTTGGTAACCGATATTAAAGTACATCTTCATTTCCACTCTTATTTTCGGTTAACATAGCATTTTCTATGATCCATTTTGGTATGTATATCTCTAAGAAAGCCTTTGGATTCCAACCATCCTTCCGCAGTACCAGTTCCATGTCTAGGCACTCCAATTCCCTTCCCATCAGCTAAAACCACGCCATACGCAACTCATACCTACGGCAAGCCTCTTCTTGTAAATGTACTTTCAATTCATCTATAGCTAACTGAAAAGCACAACTCCTTCCTGTTTCAACACTTCAACAAAGATTCATTTTTCCTCTAACCACAAAACAAGACGTCTGCAGAAACCAACAATCAAGAAAACGAAGCAAGATTTCATACCTATCAGCCACGGCCACCGCGGAAGACGCTCCGGAACTTCCTTCGTCAGGTACCGGAGCTGCGGCGGCAATGCGCCATGCCATTTCGATTCATCCTCCTCTTCTTCCTTCGATCCTTCGTCGGCTCCGACATCCGACGGCTCTGCTTCTCCATTTGCAGTAGCGTGGGAACAAAAACCTAAACGCAAATTTCTGCCGGCAGGAAAGCCTGGCCTTGCAGAGCGACGGTGGGGCGGAATGGGAAGCTCTATAGGAGGAAGTCGGAGGAGGAGATTGAGGTTGGGAGAGGAAGGCGCAATTCGACGGCAGAGAATCTGCCGAGATTCCAGGGGCGATGGGAGTGGACGCGAGAGCAGCAGAGGCATGGAAATGGACATGGCGGTAATAGGAGGGGTTTTCTCCTCCGCGGTACCATCAGCGGCGGGGATTAAGATGAAGTTCGCTAAGCCCATACTCGTCGATGGCTTCGAGTCTACACGCAGGCAAGCGCTCCGGATGCGCAAGTGCACATGAGGGCCTGCCCTTTGATTTGGATTATCTTTTTACTGATGTCGTGTATGCTTGAAATAAGCCTCATCATTCTTACAAGCGCTGTTATTGGAATAGGACATGGATGTTAAATCAATTAAGCATGTAGTTTGTGATCCAACAATATAGTTCAACTAAATTAACTACCTTAATATACTTTTGAAAGATAATATAACATAAATTTTAAAAATTCAACTATAAATTTTGGTATAAATAAGTAAATATTTTATCTTAAAATTACATTAGTTAATATATGATTTTATTGGATTGATAGTTTGATATTTTAAAAGTTAAAAAATATATTACTAATCAAATTGTAGTATATCTAATTAATCAAATTGTACTGATTTATTTAACTAGCCGATCCAACCTCTTTTAATAATAATGATTATAAGCCCATCTTAATATATCAGTTGTAGATATTTTATGAAATGCTTTTTAAATTATAAATTTTTTTATTTTTAAAATTTATCTCATTAATATTTTACAAAATCAAGATTAATTTATATTCGTTAGTATCTTTTTTAAACCCATTTGATTTGGTTAGAGCTTATAAGATGGTGACAAATAAGCCATAAGTACTAAATTAAATAGGCTTTTACAACAATATAAGTTTTTCTATTGACACTTTACATGTTAAAATCTCGTAAAAACTTCTTTTATATTAAATACATTATGGTAAGATTTTTTAAGAAAAATATTACTACACACAAGTAGACTTGCAATATTTATATTTATTTTTAATAAATTTAAATTTTATATATTTGCACAAAGACATGAATGCTCTAATTATTTTATTAAATTTAAAATTATCAAATTTAACTTTTATATTCATTTGTCACTTTAACTTTTTTTATATTATATGAATATCTAGCAATATTATCCTACAATGTTTTATATATTTAACCTTAAATTTATGAATTTATATTATAACTAAGATTTACGAGGCCAGTTCTTTTTTTTCCATTATTTCATTATTTTAGATTTAACCACATTTAGCGGGTTAAGGCATCAAACATTCTTACTCGGCTGCTTATCAGCAGTCGGCTGATAAGCTCCATCTAAACCAAACAAGCCAATGACTTATGCGAAGACTTAAATGCTACTCGCATTCTGCTGCGACCTGTACGCTACTCGCGCTTTGGAAAAGCCTTCGCCGATTCAAGCAGCAGGGAGCTCTCCTCTTGTGAGCTTCCATGGAAGATCAGAAGCGAATTCTCGAGGAGGTGTTTGGGGAATCATCTTCATCGGAGGCCGAATACGAAAACGAACAGTCAGATCTCATTCACGTAAGTTTCCCTCGCTGTATGCTACGATTTCCCTCTTCACCTTGCCATTTCATTTCTTTCTCTACCCATCTCAGACGGATAGGGAGAAGAAGAACCCAAGCTGGGAAAGGGTGAAAGAGATCGACGGGCTGTGGCTCTGCAGCGACTTCCTTTCTCCGGAGCAGCAATGCCGGCTGCTTTCTTCCATCCAACGCGGTGAGTCTTCTTTTTCCGGCTCCCTCTTTCTTGAGATTCGTGAGTGGCGAAGGTGAAGAGCAGCTTTCTTTGGGCACAGGATGGTTGATTCAAACCGTTCATCGAATGACCGGGGCTCGCCGCCCAATCGGCGTGATCTTGCCTATTGCCTATCCGCCGGATGGTGTTTCACAGATGCGCGGTTTGGATCATCTTCACAAGCTTCGCTTTGGCAGCAACGTCTAGCATCAAGGGAGAGCTTTCTGTTGTCATTACCTTATAGGCCATTTATTTGAGGCGAGTGTAGGGTGATTGGAGCTGTTAATTGGGAAATGTTTGTGGTTAAGCATTCTAGTGGCTGATCTGGTGGGAATTGGAGTTCATTGAAAATTTTCACTAGTTGCTCGAAAACAGACCGTGATTTTGGAATATTCTACCATCTAAGTGTTCTGCTGTAAAATAAAAAAAGCCATGTTTATGTCATATCACGGGGAAACTTATCATTGGTTCATTTTCATGAAGCTTTCAAAGTTGCTTTGACCTGTTTTTGATATTCTTGGATGGTTTGGGGTCTTATTGGTTGCTCTGACAAAAGTAGTGTGAAATTTTAAAATAATATTCTTATTTCTGGCATATTCGTGCATTGTGATTTTATTTTTATTTTTTTTTAAATTTAACTGTTTGATGAGGTTAACAAAAAAAAAAAAACTAGAAAATAAGAAAATAAAGATAAAACAACAACATTATGCCCCATGTGATTGAGTCCTATGCATGTGTCCAGCCAAAAAGAGCAATGCAAGGAACAGAGAAACCACCATTAAAATCATGATAATTTCAAAAATAGGTCAAGCAAAATTTTAAAGCTATGTGTGATGATGTGGGTTTTCAAGACACAAGTTATTGTGATAGTTTTGCAACAAAAAACTTGTGTGGTTGAATATTTGAAGATCATGATATGTTTTGTTTTAACTTGATAATTTAGTTTATTGGTCATAGGTAATTGAATAATGGGAATATGATATGAGACATAAAAATATGATATAAGTCATAAACTACATGACAAAGAGAATGATATTATTTAATAGCAAGGTCTTAGAACAAGTAAAGTGGGTTATCTGTGAGAAAGTCGATGCTATATGGGATAAGACAGCAAATCATGTCAGAAAACGAGTTAAAAACATTTTCAAAGTATTAGGAGGGAGGTGCCACTCAGACAAGAAAACTCGATGATGGAATGGAGTTCAAAAAGCTACTGCTGAGAAATGAATGCATTTCTAAGAACTCTAAGCAAAAAAGATTTTCAGGAATATAATCAATGGAAATTTTAATCAAGTAGCAGGCAAAGTTAAGCATAAAGCATTTAAGAATAGCTATGGTAGGAATCTGTGTGTCAGATCCAATAAATTGGGATGAGGCTCAGATGATGATAATAATTTGTAGGCACCGACTAAGTTGGTCCTATTGCTTTCATTGTGGGACTTTGGGGTGGTAGCTTATTTTTCCAGGGCCCATTTCTATCTCAACCATCTTTGAGTTCTTCATATTCATAATGATGATGGCAGAGGAAAGGAGAATATAGTTGTTTAGGGGATTGGGCCTTGCTAAGTATTCTACTTTTGAACTCTTTTTACTACTACAGTGACAAAATTCCATTTATTTTCTTCATGATGCATGCAGAAGGCTGGTTCACTGAAGCTTCTCATAATCAGGTAATAGTCTTTCCACTGTTCTAGAACTTGCTGTTCTTCCTTCAAGTTTGCCATGGTAGGAAAAGAAAAAAAAAGACTTCTATCTTGGACCAACTGATACATTCTCAAATTAAGGCCAGTGTAATGATAAAAAAGAGATAAATTGGATGTAAAATGCTGTTTTCTACCAGTGCTTCCCCTTGATAGCTAAATTTTCCTTTATTCCAGTTCACCTTTTTCACTAAATAGTTCTTTTCAAGGCTCACAATTTTGCTAAAAGGGAAAATTTCACTAAGCTGAAAAGGAGAAATTGGCAAAAATTTCGCCAAACTATTTCGTTAAAATATAAAAATATATAAAAAATACAGAAAAATTAGAAAATTTTTCATAAAACTTCATAATAAATTATGATAAATCTAAATTCATATTTAGAATAAAAAACATCACTTTAAACATGTTTATTTATTTTTTATTGTTGTTAAATATTATTTATATTATTTAAATAAAATAATTAGTTTTCATATGTTTTAGAAGTTATTTAAATAGAATACCCAATCTACAACTTATTTCAATTTACATGAT
>JAYJMB010081772.1:4098-21894 GCA_036873735.1 Pouteria campechiana
TTTATAAAGTTAAATTTAATAAAAATAACGGTACTGCCGTAAATATTTTATCATGTGTATCAGCTTTCGAACCTCTCGAAGCATAAATCCCTCTGAACCGCCGGCTCAGGCACGTGCATGAACTACGCTTATTCCGTTGCTCAAGCCAAGCAAACCACGCCTTGCATTCCGGAAAACGTATCATGCTCGGGTACCCTACACGAGTGATACACCGGCACTCAACACGTTTCATTACTCCGGCCACATTAGAAACATAGATAGACTGAAAATTTTGCTCCCTTGACCCTTGAAAAATGATGTAACTGTTTCTCATGAATTCCTCAAGGCACGCACATCATTCAAAGTGCTCTTACGGAGTATCAAAGACATTCTTTACATAAAGTAAAATACGTTGCCCACAGCGCACTAAATTCCATTGCCTCATCCAGTGCGTGTGCTCCTTCATGCAAGCCAATCCACGCCGTTAGATTGTGGCCCCATTCGATTTTAGGACAAGGAAACTTTTTGATTATCTGAATAAGTTGGATAGTTCATATACTAGCACTCGCAAATTGCACCCCTAATATGTTTGATAACTCAATCTAAACCGTCCAAAATTTTGGCCCACCTACCTCTGAATAATTCAAGGACATTAATTAAATGATTGTGAACCACTGATTATGATGAATTCTTGCAGTTGGTGTGGGTCCCACGTTTCGACTGATGTATGCTAGGTGGTGGATAACCCACATACAAGTCGTTACGCGCTACACAGAGTCACAGGGATGCAAGCAGGGGATAAACAACAGATCTCATCCATCTACAGATTTCTAGAGAAAAGAGAGAGAGAAAGGCAGCTCCACCCTCAATCCTCTTAAAAGATGCACACCCAAGAGACAAAGATGTCGGCTTTTTTGCACCTCTTGTAGTTCGCCACCCACATTCTCCTGGTCTTTTGACGTTTTCTTATGTCCTTCTTCCGTTGCGGAATCATCTTCAGCTCATTCTCCGGAATTGAATGCATTTTGAGGGAAATGATTTCAGATTTGAAGCTAGTTTTGTAGGAAAAACAGTCAGTTGCTCTGTTATGTTCTTGGAAGTGTTGTGTTTCTAGGACAATACATTTCTCTTCTGGGAATAAATAACAAGTACGGTTCTTTCTACATCAGTAGATTCCTTACGATCAAAATCATCTCGCTGTGAGGCTAAAGAAGCCTTAGTTCAAAACCCAGAAAATATAAAAAAACTGCTTTTCCTCTTTTGATGATTCTTCTGCTTAATTAACCCATATCTCCTGCATTTCTGTCTGGTTTTCAAGAAAACAAAGGTATAGAAGGAATTTTGCTTCGTAGAAAATGGGCAAATTCAAATCCAAATCCAAACCATCTTCCTGCGTTGCCATCATTCTCTTCCTACTCGTCTCTTCTGCTCAATTGCAATCCTCATACTTCGCATCTGCTGCACAACAACCCATCAAAACCATAGTAGTTCTTGTGTTAGAGAATCGATCCTTCGACCACATGCTCGGATGGATGAAGAAAGCCATCAACCCATTGATCAATGGTGTCAACGGCACCGAATGCAATCCACAGTCCACAAACAGCTCGCAGTCTCCATCAATCTGCGTAACCGACGATGCCCAATTCGTCGATCCCGATCCTGGCCACTCTTTCGAGGCTGTCGAACAGCAAGTATTCGGCTCAAGCCTCATCCCCTCCATGTCAGGCTTCGTCGAGCAAGCACTGAGCGTGTCGCCCAACCTATCTGAAACAGTCATGAAAGGCTTCAATCCAGATTCCATCCCTGCTTTCGCCACCCTGGTTCGTGAATTCGCCATCTTCGATCGATGGTTCTCCTCGATTCCAGGCCCAACGCAGCCCAACAGGCTGTTTGTCTACTCTGCGACGTCGCACGGGGCCACCAGCCATGTCAAGAAGCAGCTTGCGAAAGGATACCCACAAAAGACCATCTTCGATTCTCTCCACGAAAACGGCCTAGACTTCGGAGTCTACTATCAGAACATACCCACGACGCTGTTCTATCGGAACTTGAGGAAATTGAAGTACATTTTCAAGTTCCATCAGTTTGATCTGAAGTTCAAGAAGCACGCTAGGAGTGGGAGCCTTCCCAGTCTGACTGTGATTGAGCCGAGGTACTTTGATTTGAAAGGATTCCCAGCGAACGACGATCATCCGTCTCACGACGTTGCCAACGGACAGAAGCTTGTGAAGGAGGTGTATGAGGCGTTGAGGTCGAGTCCGCAATGGAATGAGACTCTGTTGGTGATAACTTATGATGAACATGGTGGGTTCTTCGACCATGTCCCTACTCCTTATACCAATGTGCCTAGTCCGGATGGGAATACGGGGCCTGCGCCTTCCTTCTTCAAATTCGATAGGCTGGGAGTGCGGGTGCCGACCATCATGGTCTCGCCTTGGATCAAGAAAGGGACTGGTAATTGCAATTTCCTCCCTTTTTTTTATTGCCTTTTCTCTCTTTTTTTTGTTTTATATTCTTTTTGAAATTTACGAGATAATAGGAAACAAGAAGCTGGATTTTCTTGCCAACCAGTAGCAAGATCAACCAAGCTCATAGATGAATTATTATGAATTTGAGCTTTGGCCCTTGTTGGGCAAGCTGGAAATGAACTTCTTTCTTTGGGTAAAGATTCTGTGTTGAGCTCTTGAGGTGGGAATGGGTTTCCAGTCGAATCCTAAAAATTCCCATTACGGATTTTGGGTTTCCAAAGCAAGGAAGCATATCCCTCCAATTATTTATTTATTTATTTATTTGCACGTTTTATTTTCCTTAAATTTTATTTTTTAAGAATGAACAGGGGAAGCTTCCTTTGTTTGTCAGAGCCCAATTATATATTTTCATGTTCTCTAGGAATAAATTTCATTTAAGTATGAACGGAGAGCTAAAAATTTTGTTTCATGACAATGGAGAGCCTGAAAGCAATAATTTTACTTTAAACAAATTCCCAGATATTAAGTTCCAGGTTGGAAACAGAAACAACCCACTAAATGCGCGAAGCATTTTCCCATTTAAACAACCAAATACGGACAATAGACAAGATGTGCAAAATGTTAATATATAGATAGTGGCATTGATTTTTGTGTGAGGCATTTCATTGATGCAATGTGGGGGTATCGTTTGAAGAAATGGTGGGCTCAGGCGTGGTGTCATTATGGGTCAATTTTATATATCCTATGATCTGGTCATCTTGGTCATTGATCCGATGAGTGAAAATTGCACATGCCCCTGCAGGCATTCAGATTGGGATTCCTGTTGGCACGATCTTTGTTTCAACTAGCAACCCATGGTTAAGATCTTCCAATCTGGATATTGTTTTAGAGAGTTCACCATCGATGGTGGGTCCAATCTCGTCACCCATCTTTTTTACTGTAAGTCCTGATTTTTCTACAAATGGTGGCAGTTAGTCGGTTCTTCTGATGTGAATGGAATCTATCTGTAGAAGAAATAGTGTGGAATTGAAGTTGAAATTGGTTTCTTGGGGAAAGATGGGATGATGATTTTTGGTAGACTATGATTTTTCTGTTAGCAACAATAATCAGATACTGTTATTATTCGTCCTGCCTGGTTCTCAGTCTAGTAGAGTAGGATATTTGTCAATCCCTCAGATATTGAGGGAGCTTTTGGATTTTCCTTCCAGGTAGGCTGCAATTGCAAGTATGATGAAGTGGAAACGGTGAATTGTTGTTTCCTCGTCATTCAAATTGCATTTCAAAGATCCAAAAAATGTAGTTACACTGCTTCCAATTTGGAGTAACACAACAGTATTTTGAAGGGTAGTTCTTCATTATGGATATGCGAAAGACAGTCTTTGTGGCATTTTTTCATTAAACTGGAGAACCATAGTCCAATTTGTTGTGTGTCTCCTTCACAAGAAAATACCCGTTTGCACCTCTTTGTGGCTTAAAGATACGCATTATGATTCTCTTGGAATCCATTTATTTCACATTAGAGAAATCTGGACACGTAGTCTTCATCTGGTAGTTTGATTCAGGTTTGAAAATGGCAATTTTGCAGTGATAAGCAATCCAAATGGACCAACGCCGAACTCTGAATATGAGCACTCATCAATACCTGCAACCATAAAGAAGATGTTCAACCTCACATCCAATTTCTTGACTCACAGAGATGCTTGGGCTGGGACATTCGAGCAAGTAGTGGGTGAATTATCCACGCCAAGAACAGATTGTCCAGGTAACATATACCGTTCTCTTGTTTCCCATCCATTACAATTTGACCCATCAAATTAATATATGTAGTAAATGGGACAGCACAAAGTGTGGTGCATTCTCTGTATTTTTTCCTATTTAATGTACAATTGAGGGGGTTTGGTTGTCAATAACCTGGTTGGTTGCGCCTAGATATTTGAAGAAATTTGTTCAGACCAAACACACTAGATAACATTGGTCAATATCTAGTGGGGTAGTTATGAAGATGTCAGAAGTTAAAACGAAAATTTTTGACTCATCCTAATCAAATTTTATCAGGATTGAGGGAACTTCAATTAGTAGTCATTTGCAAATGGTTGGGTTGAATTTTGCTGTTACCACCACCAAGGAGTGGTATTGCTCCTTTATAGTCAGATGCATGAAAATGTTCCTAGTTTTGGGTGATGTGTCAAAAAATAGATATTTGTGTTGTTAACTGTGATGTGCATTGATAAAAGGACATGAATGTATGATTTTAAATATCTGATTATGTCGTTTATATCGGAAATGAACAAATCATTACGAAAACTAAAAAGGGTGAACACTAGCTGTGTGGTGTTGCTCCTAGGATGGATTCCACTCAAAACAGAGTAGTTGGAGAAAAATACAAAAGAATGTGATCCGATAGTCAAAGTTTTGCTTACACTGATTCGAGTCAGTAAAAATTGCAAAACCAGCGATGACCTGGCCTAATTTAGAGTCAGCCCAACTGGACTTCGCGTCATCTCCAATTCGAGATCTCATCAAGAGAATGCATTTATGTCCCAAGTGCTTGGTTTTGGTGTTGTCAAAACGAATGGTGGAAAATTGTGTTGCGCAAACTGTTTTTTTGCTTATTGAGAATGCATTGAAAACAGAAAAAAAGGAAACTCTAAGATTCAGTGGTTGTATAAGTTCTACTACATGTGATGGTGTTGAAGATGTTCATCTCTAGTGAAGAAATGGCAGTATCCAAGTTGGGATACTGCTCTTGGATACTGCCTCTGTTGTTTAGTTACCTTTTTCTGTATCCTCTAAAGTCTAAACTATGTTGTCTTGTTGCTGTATTATTAGAGGTGCTCCCCGATGTTACTCCGTTGAGGACTTCTGAAGCCAAAGAAGATGGTCGATTGTCTGAGTTTCAAAGTGAGGTGGTTCATTTGGCCGCTGTTCTTAATGGTGACCACTACTTAAGCAGCTTTCCAGACGAGATCAGCCAGAGATTAAGTGTGAAGCAGGCCCATACATACGTGAGGGGTGCTGTTTCGCGATTCATACGAGCAAGCAAAGAAGCAATCCAGCTAGGTGCCAATGAATCTGCCATTGTCGACATGAGATCCTCTCTCACAACCAGAACAACATTCCCTTAAAAGCTCCCCCTATACAATGCCCAGCCCAGATTTTCAGCAAACCCATGTGCTCTGTACAGGTGGAGGCCCCTCTGTGTTGTCTACCCTAACAGGTAAATCTCTCATTATCATCATCATAAGCTGTTTCCCACTTAAGTGAGGTTAGCTACATGAATCCTGTTGCACTAATGTCTGGTTCCTTGGCTTCTCTGGCTCATTAGTGATGTTTTCATTGCAGCACTTGATCAGCTGCCTGCTGATTAAGGTATCGTGTCTGATCTTGTTCTGTTCTCGGCGCAACATCAAATTTGGGGTCTCACCTGTAGGTAGTGCTGGTGAAATGAAAGTGGCCGGGTTAATCTGGGCATAGCATTTTATTCCTCCTTCCTCCCTAGATCAAAGTTGGATTAAGTTAGCTAGCTTTATCTAGTGTTCATACTAATGATGTTGGGTTCTTAGAGCATATGACAACTATGAGAAAGAGACATTTTATAATGGTATATACAATGGTATAGATGATTTCACAAAATCACTCATATCTGCAGCTCATTGGTTTAAATGAGGTTTGCTTTGAGCGGATCGATGAGGCAAATGCACTGGTCTTGGTATGGACTGGACCTAGATTTGAGATGAAATTGAGAAACACTTTCAAAGTTAAGCAACAAAACCTTAGAAAATCAAATTATTTATTGCAAAAAATAAGAAAACCAGATTGTGTGAACCAGATACTGGTTGGTCCATTTAGGGATTGGTTCAACCAGTTTCTATTTTTAAACAATATCAATGCAATAAAAAAGGAAATTAAGAATTGTAGCCGCGTAACAGAGATTTTTTCATCAACATTTGCGCTTTATTTTTTTCTATTTGCATTTGTATTATATTATTTAAAAAATTTTAAAAAAATTCAAACCTACTGAAACAATTGAACCTCGAACCGGCCATCGGCCTACCAAATCTGCAGTTGTAGCTCTTAAATGAATAGTTTTGACTTGAACTAACGTAAAAGCCAGGCAACTTGTTTGGAAGTCATAGGTAGCCCTTAACGGTTACACAACCTATAGGAGGATTTCATTAAAACAGAAAAATAAATTCTGCATCTGGCCAGGCTCTCAGTTCGTTGGGATCTGCCTAGCATCAGCTTTCCTGGTTCCGTAGCTGGTGCCTTTCCCTGGCTGACGGAATGATGCAGTCCTCGAAATCATCATAAGAGCTCTGGATTCCAACCAACTGCTGGGACCCTGTAACCTAGGGCTTGACTGTAAACCCTCACACTTATAAGGGATTTCTTTTTTTTTTAATGTTTCTTGCGTCTCGATCCGTCCCGGACATTGACAAAATCAACGATTAATTGGGGGTTGCTACCATTGAAATCTATTTATTGAGATAATTGAAATCATAATATGGTCCTTTTGGGTGTGAATGAATGAACATTCAACAATTTAGGTGATATACCTCAACATTCACCAACTCATCATGATCACCATTCGGCTAATAAGATCAATGTTTACCGACCATCATTCCTTTCTTAAGTCACCTTGACATGAGATTTCACCTAGCAAATGGTTTGTCTTCTATACAGCTTCTCTTACAAACTAACTGGTCTGTGTGTGCTTTTACATACCTCGTGCCAGAGAAGAAAATTGCTTAGTCAACATCTAACTGTTCATAGATATGGAACTTGCTGGGGCCTAAAATCCAATACTTAGGTAAATGGAAAACCTCGGAATATTCTACGTAAATTGGAAAGGACTCAACTAGCTTACACTAAACTTGTTTCATGATAATTCATCTAGTCAAATCATACATGCCTAAGGCCCTAAGGCCGAGAATGATGGCTTGGCGGTTGCATAATAAAATCATCTAACATTAGTAGCACATTTCCTGCCAATTCATGACTGGTGCGATATTAAGCCTCCATTACATCTACTTTGTCTTGTGCGAGAAGCAGATCATCATTTAAAGCTCGGCACACCCTTGCTGACCTCCACTGTCTCTAGCAGCGTTGCATAGTCAAAACAAGGCATTTAGCTCCAGTTGTTGTCTATCCTCCAAAATCACAATTTTTCTTGGGCTTAAATTAACATTTCAAAAGGAGTACCACTTCATTTGTTCCAGAAAAAAGAAGAAAAGAAAAATAATGCACAAAAAAATGCAATGTCCATGGTCCACTTAATGGGGCATATCTGTATAAAGCTTTACTGCAGCACCGTCACACCTCAAGCCACCTGGCTTTGTTGAGGTGATGTACAATTAGGGCAGCCAGCAAAAAAACTTCAAAATCAAAATATTTTTTTCAAGGTCCACCACTTTTGATGTTCTATCTTCTATTAATCCACTGAATCAACGAAAGTGAATCTTTGACAATCAAACAGAGAAATACGAAGACATGTAAACAGATTCGAGTTACTCAAATCACTCCCAAAAAACAAAAAGAAAAAAAAAAACTGAAATAGCACCTGGCACTCACAACAATCCCAACATCTTTGATTTCTTGAAGATCTTCTTAGGCATAGTTCAAGCGGAAAATGTCGTTGAACACATAGAAGCTTCCTTGAGGTGTTGGCATCAAATGAAACATCTATCAAAGTGCAAATCATTGCTCACAAGCATTAGAACCAATAGTAAAACAGGAAAAACAAAAAATTAAATATAGATGATGCTTAGTAATGACACCAAATTACAGTTAAAGCTAATTTCATTCTCTGTTCATAGATGATGCTTAGTGATAACACCAAAATATAGTTAAAGCTGATTTCATTCTGTTCTCTCTCTACTAAGTAGGACTTTCCACTTGGACCATATTGGGGTGTCAATAAAGCTAAATTGAGCAAAATGAGCAGAAGAAACGTTCAAAATAAAAATGACCATCCAATAGATGCTCTTTAATGGAACAAAATGAAAATCCCAAAGCAAGCAAGCAACTAAAAGATCAAAACAGAACAAGTACATGCTAGTGGATTCAAGTAGGTGTGAGGTTGGCATTTTGTGGGCCTTATTTCCATCCTTCCCTTTTGACATGAACCTCGAAATGTTTGAACTTCTAGGCGTGTCATTTGATCACAACAAAACTTGTATATAACTTGAATTTAAAGTAATGATATTTTGCTAAGATTTAGTGTGACAAAGGAGACCATAGAGAAGAAGAGAAGGGCTACAAAGATCTATCAAGTTTGTTGTAACCATGATTACAGCGGAGTTCACAGAGGAAAGCCCATGACAATAGAGGTCTATCACATTCACTGCCTACTTGTATGTTCCAAGTCACAACAATAGAAAAGACACTTTCGTCCACAAAGGAGATACACAGGTTTATTGAGATCTCTGCAATGGTCAAATTCCACAGAAGAAGACCACAGACCTTTCTGGGCCTGCTAATGTCCACTGAGTTTTTCAACAAAGGAGAGATAACGACAATAAAGGTCTGTCGCCATAACGGTCAGAAATTGAAGTGGCATTCTAACAACTAGTTTTCAACCTTCTTCCAAACAGTCAAAAACCTCTTCAAAATTTATCAATGCTAACTCCATTAAAAAGAAAAAGGATTTTTGAGGGCTCTATGAGCCAAAAATGAAGCATTCACATGAGATCCGATCAAGCTTCCAAGTGCATTATTCACTCCAAAGCATCTCGACATTCAAAGAACTTCAAGCTACATTAAATCCAACACGAGAGGAGTTCGAAGTACTTCGTATTCATTGAATAATCCTTACCCTTGAGCTTATTTTATGTACAACTCATCCTATCAAAAGGGGTTACATTGTACATTTTCATAGTTAGGTATTTGGGTTTTTGCTACCAAGAGAGGATCCATGTAGCAGTGGTGTGTTGTAAAAGTTCCTAGTAAGCTCCAAAAAATCAAGTAAAGAATTTCCTATTGAGCTAGAAAAAACCAGGTCGTGTAAAAGTTCTTAGTGATCTCTGAAAACCAAGAGAGGTGTGATTCCACAAGTGGATAATGGAATCCAAGGTTGAGAATATCTTGGAGAATGGAGTAGGAGCTCAAAAGGGCCGAACCAAGATAATTCTTATGTACTTTACTATTATGTGTTCTAGTGTGCTTCCACTGCTAATCATTTTCTACACTTGCATGTCCCTTTTAATCTCCCACTCTTACTTAGTTTCATGCTTTCCAATACACCCTGTTTTAGGACCAACATGTAGCATAAGACCTAAAATAACACCATCCACCATTGTTGATGACAAGAACGAAAATTATGGTGATTGGCCTAATGGTGACGATGATGGTAGTTCCCTCTACACAATAAGGGTTGGAACAAGGCCAAAATGATGAAGTAATAGTCCATGAAAAATAATAATTTCCTAAGTGATAAGCAATTCGAATTCATAAATAGGCCAACACAAAATCTATTATGTGGCCAAATTGCAATTACAACAACATTATGCCAAAATACCACAATTCATGTGATTTGAATTACTGAGCCACATGAATCACACCATCTTTCAAAGACTAGCGACTACTATTTAAATTTTTCTTGAGGGCTTTGTTTCTAATAGTCTTTTACAAGATTTGAAAAAAATACATTCACCCTTTCTGGGATATAAAGTGTGGATCTGGGGATTTATTAAGGTTGGAAAGCCTTGGGAGACAATTTAGTTGTTCTTTCTAAGCATTTCTATATCAACATAGGTATCCAAACCTTTCAACACCAGCATTCAAACATTTTAGATTTCTAGGACAATCCATCTAGTTTATTTATTTGTGCACCATGCAAATATATGCAAGTTTTATTTTCTATTTTTAATCTTACATGCTTTTATGGACAACTTTTGACTTTTAAGGCATTTGTTAATCATTAAGGGCGTTGAGGTAAGGAAAAGCAATGGGCAGTGAAGAAGAAAGAGATGTTATGTGGTATGTTATGTGGTCCTACTGTAAAAAAGGGTGGCGAAAACAACTTTAACCTGAAATGCTATGTTTATGCAAAGAAATATTGGCACCATATATGCTAGATCAAACATCTCATTTCATGAACCAAGAAGGCTATTACTGCTTGTCCTCAAGTTACAAGGTTGCATAAACATTTCAAAGGTTTTTGTGTGAAAAGGAAAAAAAGCAAGGGAAAATATGGATTGGAAACCCCCAAAATATCATATGTATCCTTTTAGCTTTTCTTCACGGTTTTCACTCAACAATCTTTTGAAATTTTCCAACCCCTCATCGCTTAAGACCATGGTGCAACATTCTTAGTGCAAGGGAGGTGTTTCATCCAGCATATGCCATGTTAATAGTCCTTTGCTAAGAAATTCTGTTTTAGTCTAATGTTATTTCTCCAACCTTTGGGCATAGGACTAAGCAAAATCTATTTTCTTTTTCACTATCCTTACCCGTTCTCTATCTCACTATCTTCAATGATTTGACCAGTTATTATGCTGTGTAAGAAGGATGAAAAAGACGCTTCATGAAATTAGCAAAGTTCTAGAGCGGAAACTGGCCGATGAATTAAAGTAAAAGCATAAAAGGAGAATCAGCTAAAAAACATCACATATGTGTTGAGCATCAATACAAAAGCATCAAAACAGAAGAGGAGATTATCAAGATTACAATTTGTATCATTTGGTCCACAGAGTCAAAGTTTTATTGATTTTCCCCTTTCATAAAAAAAATGCAATATGCTCTCTTTAATGAACAGATCCAGAAGTAGATTGATTATCAAAAAAATACTGGTAAGCCACTGATTCATCTCGTGTTTGTAATAGATGATTCAGTTACTACTGATTTGACCAAATCAAAAGTTGATAACATTCAAAAAATGGTTAAATCCAAAGTCACATTCAGTAAAAATATAAGGTACATGTATGGGGTGTACTCAATGTGTACAAGGTTCTCCCACATTTAATCTTTCAAATACTTCAAACAAAAGCAAATAGTTGAATCCCCCTCAACATTTAACACAGAATACTAACCAAGTCTACAGACTCCAAATATAAATTTATAGATCTATTCAATAAAACCCACATAGCACCTCTCAAACAACCATCTTAATCAGATAGTTCATATAAACCATTCTCCATATCAAACAGTGCAACAAAAGGCCTGATGGCATTACCAAACAGCAAAGAAACTGAAAACTCTCCTACCAAGACACTCCTTTAAAGTGCCTAGCAAAAGGAACACAAGACAGTACAAACTAGCAAGAATCATTAGAGATTAAAATTTTGATGCAAAACCCCAATGCAATGATGAAATGAGAACATTAAAAAAATGATAAAAGAGAAGAAGCTGAAATGAACAGCATATTTTCTGTTCATCAGGGACGCTATACCATCACAAAAGATGGCCATGATAATAATTAAATAACCTTACTAACAGCCTGTAGGAAAACAATAAAATGCAAACAAATACGAAAAAAGCAAAAATACACATCCAATGAGAAAATAAGCAATTAATAAGCCTTTTAGAACATTAGATCATCAAAGCAACACTTTAAATCTATAGACTATCAATGGTAGTCAGTAAGGCATATCTGATAAATGATCTTACATCTTTATGCTCCTAACAAATCTATGAAAGTTGGACAATCCAAGGATAGTGAGGCCCTTATTAATCTACTGCAAAATGAAAACAGAAGTTGATGAAACAGAATCACAGTATACATGAGAAACTCTCAATAGCATATCTGTCCAGAAAGTATGATTGGGAAAATCCTTCAATTTAAAACACTGAATTAACTAAGGCAATGCCCATTTGAAGCACTCAAGGATCCGATGGCTCTAAACATCTGATATTTCAAATGCGCTTTCAAGTGCATCGGTGAAGAAGAATAGTAAAGCAATCAAAACTTCAGTGGAAAATAAAAGAAAATTAATGGATGACCATGCTGAACATGATGCAACTTTCCTCGAACAAGAACCCTCCTCCACATAACCCAATAGGTAAAATCTGACACATATCCCAACTTGTCACATTCAGATCCAGAAGCTAAAAATACACCAAATATCTAACCAAATAGTGTATTGTATGAAAGAATTAAAAATAAAAATAAATCAGTAATTCTTCCAGAATAGCGAAGACCATCGAATCATATCACAATCAAAGATCTAAATCTCTAAACAATTGAATAGGCCATGGCCTAACAAGAAAACGAACCAAAACAAAGAAAAATCTCTCAATCAAATCCAGAAGCTAGAAATACACTGAATATCTAACCAAGTAGAATATCACAAGCAAAAACAAATCACTAATTCTTTCAGAATAACAAAGACCATCAGACCACATCACTACCGAAGATCTACAATATCTCAACAATTGAATAGGCCACGGCATAACAAGAAAATGAAACGGAAACAAAGAGAAATCCCTCAGTCTCAACTGAAACCGGAAGCTCGAAACACACCAAATATCTAACCAAATAATATATTACTTTTAAAAATTAAGAAAGCTAGACCTTCTCCCAGAATACTAAATACAATCACTACATATCCCAACCAAAGATCGACAATACTAAAACCGTGAGAAAAGGTATAAAATATTAGATGATGGTATCCTCACCAAATTCGGGTCAATAAACCCCAGATGCGTCTTTCCATGATCAATGAATGCTTCCATGTATGTTGATTTTGGTATTTTCAACTTCAAAAAACAGATAGATAACCCCCTCCAAAGGAAAACCGAAAAAATGCATACAAGCAAGGCCTCTGACCTCCTTAGGCGAGGCTGAAACACCAAATAGGGGAACCCCATATGCCACATAGATAGAGGGATGTTCGATGAAATGTAAGATTGAAATAAGAGACCCAGAAAATCCCAACGCCCAGCGTCAATTACTGGACCTAAAAAAGCAATCAGACGAAATCTCCACATACACAAAAATCGCCACCTTTCATTCCCGATGATCCTATACAGAGACAGAGAGAGATGTTCGATAAGATACCTGGCTAAACTTGAGAGCGTGCTGCTCGCCAGCAAGCTGGAGATTGCCGGAGACGAAGACAAGCATACCACCGGCGGGGCCAGAGGGTTGGCAATCGACGGTGGAGATGGAATGATGGCACTGCTGGAAGGGGAGAGATGTGAGCTTGGCGACAATGTTCTGTGTGCCCTGGATCTTCTGGCCCTCGAAGGTGAGCATGGAACCGTCCTGGTAGAGGCCAGCAAGACCAGCCCTATTCGCATCGAACGTCCTGTAGTAATGCTCTACGAATGCTTTTGACACTGCATCTGGATCCATGACTGCTGCTCCTGCTGCCTCTGTCTCCTTCTGCTGCTGCTCTCTCCTTTCTACGCGAGGGATGGGCAACGACGGAAGGAAGAGAGAGTGGAGATTTTATTAGGGTTGGTGAGGCTTTTTCGTCATCCTACTCTAGCCCCTTATAAAAACAACAGAATTTTGTGCCGCATCAAATTATAAAACGGGATCAAGTGTAATTGCCTGTCTAACTAAAAATTTAAAAATAATCTTAATTATGAGAATCGGTGGATTATAAAATTAGAATCATTTAACAGTATAAATGTACACTTGTTGATATCAATACGAATTACTCTACGAAATTTCCATATTATATACAGAATTTCGTAATTTTTCGATAAAATAGTGTACATAGATATGACATCGAACTAATTTTAAGAATTTTAGCGAGCAGCAAGTTCTTTCTCATTCCTCCACTAATTTTGGACATTCATGTATTTTGGTGTTTGCCAGCAATTTAATTATTCAATGCTAACAAGTATAGTTAGATTTACAGCCTACCCAAAAAAATTGGGTGACCTAACAACAAAAGAAGTTATTCCTTTCCTTCTGCTCTAATGTGCTATGAATTCCGTAGAAGGCTGCAGAGGATATTTTAGCTTTTATTTTGTAGGGTTTTTTTAAGGTTGCTTTGCATTGCTGACTATACTGAGAGAGCATTAGCACACTCAATCAGTGACTTTTATGCACAATAACATTGGAGGCATCCCCTGAAACTTTGTTATCATTTTGTTAAATTCGAGTTTTCAGACTAATTAGTAATTTCTAAATTTGAATACGCATCATCCCCTCCACGCGTAGCAAACACCATTTCAATAACGGCAGTAGTAATTGAATTGAGTGATTCCTTTGAAATTTCAAAGGAATCTTTTAAATTTTTTTATAATTTTAAATAATTAAATAAAATTTAATCCTACCAATTTACTTAACGTCGCATATTTATTTAGTAATCTAAAAATTTATGTAAACAAAACACTTATGGGCCCAAAATTCGTACATTTGAGAAGTAATATTCTTTCATTAAAAAACATATTTCTCACCGAATAGGATATAATTATGCATTCACACCTTTCCTTTATCTTACGTTTGATTTTATAAAGTTTTGTAATATTTCAATATATGTGTAGATTAATATAAGTATATTTTATATATAATTTTATACATTTTAAAATGGAGAGGCCTACACAGCCCTTATATCAAAATAATTTTACATTTTAAAACTAAAGTGATAATGCTAAGTATCATAGTTAAATTAGATTTATCAAATCATCTTTGATTAACTTAAAAATAATAACCCTTCTTGGAAACATTTTCCACATATATGTAAATTTATTAAAGTTAATGTAATTGGTTGTATAGCAAAGCATGAAACTAAACAAGATTTGAGGACTAAGTGGATATGCAAGCATAAAAAATAAATGATAATAAAAACACATAAGCACATAAAATAATAAACACATGAGAATTATAGTGGTTTAAACTCTCTTAGCACCTACTTTACTCTCCATTGTATCCTAACTTAGGCTCCACTATCCATGTGTGGAATCATACATCCTTTAGTTTTTTCAAATATTACTAATAACTCATACACTACCTGGTTTCTCCAAGTTTACTAGAAACTCTTACACTGTTTATTTTTTCAACCTTACCAACAAACTGTTTACACCACTTTGTCACAAGGACCCCCTTCGTTATCATGAAAAACTTAAATAACCTAAGTAAATATTATACAAATATAATGTCTTTTAATAGGTACAAATGTACACAGAGTAAGCTCAACCATTAAAAAAAACAGTAACTTTATAGTGCTTCGAACTCCTCTTGTAGTGGATTTGATATAGTTAGAAGCTCGTTGATTATTTGATCACTTTGGAGTGAATGTACTTGGAGATTTTATTAAGTTTCTTATAATTAATTCATTTGTAGTGCTTAGAATACTCAAGCCAATTTTTCTATTTCAATGGAATTTTTATTTATAAACTTTTGATTGTTTGAAAGAAGACTGTTTAAAAACTAGGCAGTATTAAGATGTCACATCAGTCTTCTAACCATTGTAGCTACAAACTTTAATAAATGTAACATCTCCCTTATGGAAAAACTATGTAGTAGATTGTAACCCTAAGGAAACTCTATAAGTTTCCTATGTAGAATTTAGCCTCTACAAAGAACTTTATAAACTTTTGTACGAGAATGCTACAAACCTTTATAATCTTGGGCTTTTCTCAATAGCTCTCCTCTATTAGTTTGAAACTTAAAAATATTCTCTAAGTAACCCTGATAGGCCTGTGCAACTCCTCTCGTCTCCTCAATCACTCAAAATATTAGCACAAATTCATTAGCTAAAATTTAAGTCATTTATAGGTTTTGTCCTCATCAAAACTATACACCTAAACTCAATCATCTATTTTGATGATGACAAAATTTGAAGACTTTTGACAATAAAAATACATATTCATGAATTAAGTAAACTTTCCTTATTTATTTTCAATGATACTTTTAGAGTTTGTTTTATTTCTACTCATGGGCTAAGATAGTCTATATTTAAATAGTTCAATTCAATATTCCATGTTACAAAAAAAAATAAAAAAATAAAACTTCATTTCTTCCCTCATTGTATCATTTTCCTTCAAATTGAAATTTAAGTCATGGCAATTCAAATTTAAAAATTTAAACTATATATCTTAATATAAATAAATAGATCTTTTATCACTATATTACATAAAAATACTATACACTTTTATTAGATTTATAATGTTAAAAAATAGTTCACAAAATCAAACTAGATTAAATTGGACTGATCAATTGATGAGTATGGATTGCTCGGTTTGATTTTAGTAACAATTATCCTCGATCAAAATCTACTTGTGGGTAACCATAAACCATCAAATGCCTTCTGAGCCACATGCACGGGCATCGAAGTAATTACAAAGCATGTATGTAACCCGAGTTGAATTGTAGCCCAATTATGCTCTAAAGATTAATTTAACCAGTTTAAAAATTATCCATTTATAAAACACAAATATTTTAATTAAACATACAGTGAGACACAATATAAAAATAATAAAAACTAATGATTCATTGAAAAACTTATTATGAAACTCATTTTTATGTTTTGAAAAATCTACTTTGTATTTATTTAATAATAAAATACACAGTTAATCTGTTAGGTCACGTATATGATACCGAGTACCTCTTTGGAACCCAAGGGTTAAAGTATGTATCCAATGTCATGTAGCCCTTTGAGATCCCAAAATGATTTCAATGGTGAAAACTTCCACTCAAGAATTTTATTTATCATACATCACTTGAGAATTTCTGTATTTTGAGGTCTCTTGCATCGCGACGGGAACTACCCGATGTGGCGTCGCCTCGTCGGTACCATTAGCGCGTCACCTGGCGATCGTTAAGGCTTTTTAGTTTAGAATATAGATAATAATAAAATAAAAAATATTAAAATGGGAAAAATATTTAAATAATAAACCAGCTAAAAAGATAGCTTACTCACATTCATTAATACATACATATACACGAAAAAAAAACAGATAACCACATCGTATCAAGACCGGCAATTAGGCTACACGTGTCACATGTGACCAAGGGCACGTTTGTACTCTGTACAAAACGAAAAGCGTGATTTTTCTTCTTAATCATGTCACAAGTACCATTTATTACTATTGTTATCATTAACTGTAAAATGCTTGCCCATTTTTCTTATTAAATCGATGCCTGAAATGTATATGTTCGGTCACCAGAAACCTTTTTAGCTTTGACTCCAACCCATCAATTGCTCTGGATCGGTCTTTCCCTTTCCGTGCCGCTGTCATGGAGGAAGAAGCCGATATTCCGCCATCTTCAACTCCTTCATCTTCTGAAGAGAACCCTAAACAATCGCGGGTGTGTTATCTTCTTATATCTTCAGATCTCAATATATCCTTTTTTTTTTTTTTCCCGTCATTCATTTTCTTTTCTCTTAGAAGTTCGATTTTTAGGGTTGCTGGATTTTAGTTTTTTTCTATTTACCCTAGAATGTGATGGATG
>JAYJMB010081772.1:21994-66645 GCA_036873735.1 Pouteria campechiana
TCTTTTCTCTTAGAAGTTCGATTTTTAGGGTTGCTGGATTTTAGTTTTTTTCTATTTACCCTAGAATGTGATGGATGTGTTTATATTTCCATGACTGAATTCTGCTAGAATGAGGACGAATTGGTTTGCTCGATATTGGTTTCCTTCGATTTTGCACATCGATTGTGGTATGATTCTTCTTGAAGGTTATGGGGACGGTTTCAACAAATTAAAGATATCCCTAGCTTGCCTGCTTGTCCTTGTCGATGGTCCGATATGTGGGTGGTCTTTTGTGAACTGGAGCGTACAATGAAAATCATGTCTGTTGGATGACATGATTTTCATTTCAAATCTGGAAATTTGGTTCTTATTTTGTAACCGTTTATTTGATGCCGCACCTTTTGAACCCGAGGTGCATTTAATCGGTGTCATTTGTGGTCTGTGCTCCATCCATAGATTGACATCTGGTTTGTTTGGTCAGATTCATGTGATATATTCTGCTGTATTACCCTTCCATTTGTCTGATGAGTTGCCATTTACCATCCTATCGAGCACTGGGCAAGCTTTTTTTCCCCTTCTCTTATTGTTTCTCCAGTCAGTTTCCTTTTTTCCACTCGATCAATCATGTTATGGAGGCATATTCTTAAGTAGCTTATCTTCAATATCTTGGAAGACCAAGTAGGTAACTAGAATATGGGTACCGTATACTGAGAACCATGGTTCATGACTCCTCTGGATGTTATTTCTCTTGCTCAGCTAACATTTTGCTATATCCCTAGCTGGTTCAGAACCATGTTATCAAGAGTGCCTATATCAATCTCAACCTATGGGCGAGGTGTGAGGCAGTTTTAGTATCGTATCTTTTTTCAAGTGCACAACTGTAGTCTTGTTCTACTTCTTGCAACAAAACTACGATGGTTCATGATAAAGATATCACAATTTCATTTCAAATGCACAAATGGCTAGTTTTTGTCTTCCTCCTCTCCCATGGTCCCATGGAAGTCTAAAATTACCTGAGAGAGAGGAAGACGGTGAGTTTCTTTTCAAAACCTCAAATGGCTACTGATTAACTACTTCTTGTGCAATAACAAAGATGACTTTTCTTGTGAGGCGTCTATACTTAATGCATGAATGGCTTGCGTTTTTCCCACCCTATTTGCGATAAAAAATGGTATTACTTGTGAGCCACCAACATTTTTTGTGTTTTCACACTATCCCATTGCGGACCTGAATTTAAATTTTATATCAAATGCATGAATGACTTGTATTTACCCTACTTTAGAATAACAGATGGCCTTACTTGTCAGGTACCCACTTTTTCTGGCTTTCCAACTTTTCCCGCTGCAGATCTCCAGATGCTTCCAATCATGTATCCTCTCCTTGTGCCGGGGTGCATGCCATTACAAAATCAGGAACAGAATAGCCGTGGTGGAGGAATCTATGCTGTTCCCACTATCCCTTCTATGGGGTTGGTGTCTGGACCTCCTTCCAATGCTCTTATCCCTCTAACCTACAATGTGCCAACGTAAGTGTTTTCGGGTTCATTAAGATGTCCTTGACCTTTATTTTGAGTTTGTTACCCCATGCTGTATTTATTAGGATAGATAGAAAACAAGATTTTAGAGTTTTTGTTTAGATCATTCATCATCATGTGTGGAGAGTCAAGAAAATGGAATTTAAGGATTTTAAGACATTATATACTACATATTGGAACTTCTACAGTTGAGAGTATCTAAGAAGAAACTGGATCGCTTTGTTATGAATCTTATGTTATCTTAAAATTGTAACGCTTTGGGTACTTGGGATCTAATTTTAGGTTGGGTCCAACTGGCTTGAAATAAGAAACTACCCAAGTCTGGAACCAATTTAATTCTATTAAGCCTTATTTTATTGATATCAGCATCGGTTGATGCCATTGTTATGCTAGATGGCACATCCTCTAGGTGATCATGTACATATTTCCCATGCTGTGCACTTGGTATTCCAAACTCCTTACAGAATTTTTTCCTTTGTTTCTTCTTCTTCTTCATGTTTGCATCAGATGATCAATAATATGAAATTTATGCATTATTTCCTCCTGTAATTGTCAAAATTTGTTTCACCAGAAGGCCAAGTCCTGCTGAAGGATCCATTGGTGGGGACCATGGACAAGAAGGCAGACAACAGCATGCGCAACAAAGACAAGTTGTTGTGAGGAGATTTCAGTTTGCATTCCAGCTCGATTTGTTGCTCATACTAAAGTTGGCAGCCGTAGTGTTTGTGTTCAACCAGGATGGATCAAGACAAAGGCTCATTCTCCTCCTTTTATTTGCTACCTTTGTTTACCTGTAAGCAGCAAAGCATGTCCATTATATTTGTTGGTAATATATGCAATGTCTTCAATCAATCCTTAGAGTCACGCTTGTGTCGTAGTTGTGGATGGCATGCATTTCATAGTGAAGAAAGGCAAAACAGAATATAGAATCCATTTAAATGATGAAAATTGGATTCTAACATAATTATGTATGTGCGATGAGTTGCATTTATTTAACATGCAATAACTGTGTCAACTTTGCTTTTTATAGGTATCAGACTGGAGCCCTTGCGCCTTTTATAAGATGGCTTTCACAAGGCATGCAGAGGGCAGGAGCACCTCCGCAGCCACGGCCAGATATGAGGGTAGAAAATGGTCATCCTGTTAGGCCAGAAAATGAGAATGCTCCCTTGTTACCTGGTACACACTTTCTCCCTTTCTGTCTCTATAATGCAGTTTTTTGACTATCATTTTACACATGCATCCGTGCTTTCAGTTCTCTTTGGGTCCTCGAAATGGCATATTTTCCTATTTATCTGCCCAAGTTTGAGAACTGCCAACCAGCACACAACCTTTTGCCAATTTTTTTTTACATGTGTAGATTTGCAAAGAAACTTTCAACTTGGCCCTCACCTTAGAATGTTTACTTACCCAAGTCTAGGAAATGGCAATCAGCCTTCATTGGTTGCGAATTTCTCTTCCATGTTCTCTAGATTCATAAAGAGAACAATAAATTCAGTGTGAATAAATTTGCACCACCCTCTTCATACAGTACGTAAAACGTCAGATCTTGTGCAGCTTATTAAATGCATAAAATGTCTACTCAACAAACAACTGTTCACAGATTAGGAGCTACGATTATGTAAACATCCTTGTTTTGGATTTTAAACATAAGACATGCAGGTATGATTTAGCTGCTCTTTACAAAAGGGGAACAAATCGGCTGGTTTATTTTGAGCTAATCATGCTCCTATCCACTAGATTTAGAAAAATATGCTACATGAATTTCTCGAAAGATAAAAAGTGCAAATTGGCCTGACCAAACTAACCACCAAATGCTTCTATTCAAACTGGACATCAAAATATTGGTATTTTAAGCATGCAAATTGTATTCTGGACATTTGACTTAAACAGTCCCAGAGGAAATTGAGTTCGCACCTTTGTCTTAGAAATATTTAATGTTTAAGTCAAAAACATTGGATTTTATTGATAATCAATTTTGTCTCACTTTTGACTGCTGAAGTTTTCACAATGTGAATCTCAGTTGTAGAACTTTTCATTTTGGGACTGGCATCCACTTTCCTTTAGGCCTTCCCTTGGCTTTTTGCTAACTTTGAATTTCAGACTCCTAATTGTTGCAGTTTTTTTTCTATGTTGAATGTCACCCATGCACTTAGACTGTTTGAATAGAGCCATAGAGGTAACATGATGGATTACGTAGAGATTTCATATTGACGAGGATATCCATGGTGATTGTTGTCTCTATCAAAGATCACAAAAGTGTCATCACACTACTATGGGGTCAATATGGTAAAGGAAGACATTGAAGCCTAGCTATATCCAAGATTTGAACATTGTTTTCATCAGGGTTCAAGATTTGAGTTGTTTTACTTTTCCCTTGAACAATTTAATAGTTCGAGTTCTATAAAAATTAAATGTTTGGGATAATATTATGTTATGAATCATAGATTCATCATGTACTGTTTTTACTTCTCACGTGGGTTCCTTTTTGGATACTAAATGAAGTCTATTTAGTGTGAAAGTAGTCTTATTTAATAACCCATTCGATTAACTTCCAAATGGGCTAAAGATTACACATTTTTGAGTTCGTTTAAGAAGGTTGTGGCTCATCCAGTCAAGGACCATGTACAGGGATATGTTGCTCATTTTTATTTTTCTATCACTTCATGTTTTATATAATATCCATGCAGGAGCTCTAGTTTGTGCATATTTAATAGTGGTTTATTTAATATTCATTTATGTGCCACTTTGCAACAATGAATCAAAAAATGTTATTAGAATTGGACTGGACCAGATTGGACGGTTTGACCGGTTCAACTGGGAACCGCTAACTTGTCTAGTCCAATTATGTCCGGTTTGCAGTTCTGTTTCTGAATAATCAACAACGCCCTTGACATAATTCTATTGCTAATTCTATCCTTTGCAGAGGGACAACCTGGAGCGGAGAATGAGAATCAACCAACAGAAAATGCCAATCAACCCGTTGAAAATGATAACCGTCCAGAACCTGGTAGAAGAGATGGCATCAACTGGTGGGGAGTTGCTAAGGAGATACAGATGATCGTTGTTGGTTTTGTGACCTCCCTTCTTCCAGGATTCCATAATGCTGATTAGTTCAATCTACTATTCACAATTAGCGTTATGTTATGTTGTTTCTTCGTTGTGTTTTACTCAACTGTGATTTTGGTGTTGTTGCTATCAAGTTAAATCGGACTTCCTTCATGCTTTGCTGCGAGCAGATGCAAATCATGACGTGCACTTGTATATATCTTACCGGATCTTTATTATATATATATATATATTCTATAGTTCATTCAAAAGCAGAAAGCAACCGAAAAAAAGTAGGAACACAAAGTTCAAATGCAAAAATAATAGATTGATGCTATTCAGCTGAAAGACATTGGTTAAGTCGAGAGTATCAAACAGGTAAATTTTTCAGTACAATGCGCCTCTTCTGGTAAATGAAACCAGTAAATGAGGGAGAAAACACAGCACCCTAAAAGCATAACGCTATGGGTGCTGTCCCCACCGGCCTGAGATTTTAGTTTTAAGTTCTCTACCATTGAAAAGGCTTGCGCGTATCGGTCACATCACATCCAATCAATGCTCCGTCATGCTCCCCATTCGCACGTACGTGCATATAATTAGTAATAATAACGAAAGAAGGCAGTAGCCCATCCTCTTTTGAGCGGATTACCAGGAAGGAGCGAAAGTGACGCACAATGACATCAATGAGACACGGTCACCGGAGTGGAATTAAAGCAAAGACTTGCCTTTCCCCAATTTCCACATGGATTGAAAATTAGGTGGTATATACATTTTATCAAACAGGTGAAGCTGTAGATTGTTACGCCAGCTTCAGACGTCCCATGGGTGACACAGACCCAGATGAGATTTTTTGCATCAGCCAAATTCCTCAGCAGACAGCCCATGAAAAGATGCACAATGAGAATGTGCATGTTTAATTTAACACAACATGCCCTGCCACTATTAATATACATACATGCACATACAAGGAATATACAAAATTTGTATGTGGACTCATATTTTACCAAGCGGACATTCTTTGGTCAAGTTGCTAAAAGGTTGTGCCCTTTCCAAGCTTTGCTAAGAAAGCTCCTTGTCGGCGTAATGCAACAGTCTTCTCAACCTCAGCACCATGTCACAATGGAAAGGGAGTGCAGTTCGTCTTTCCAAGAATGATGGACTCACCGTCATCCATGAGAGGGCATGCAGCTCAGCAGCCACAGACTCCAAAATTGAATGGGCCTCCAAATCATATTCTCTTACCTCAGAATTGATGCTCCGCACTTGCTTGCTACTTGCTCTCATTATCTTTTCTTGTATACTGCGGCCACTATTGCTGCCTCCATAATAATCAACAAGGCTCACTGAAAGAGTTGAAGGCCAGTCATCAGCCTTCAGGCCTGCAGAATCTCGGCGAACAGAGGGGAGTGCTTTAGACACAATATATCCTGTTGATATGGGTATTGCAGAGCCTTTGCTGTGTAAGAGATGAGCAAGGGGTGGAGACTCTGTAGTCAGGCATGTAGGGAGCTGCAGAGGGTTTGGAGTTAAATACCGCATGCTGGGAGACGGTATTAGGATGTATGATGCAGGCATTGATCCAAGGGATTTCAGGGGACTGAACCCTTCAAGATAGGTGGATGATCCCACTCCACTGGCTTGAGCTCCTCCCCCTACAGAACGAGGTGACAGTACCAAAGGTTAGTAGTAATCATACATGGATCCAGATGACACCCCAATAACTGATCCAGTAAATGGTCCAATTGTTTAGCTGTCAAATGACAACTGAGCAACAAGTACTGGCAGGCAGCCACCTCTGTAGAACACAACTTATCCCAATCAGACCCATCAGATAAAACAGTATAGATGCCAAGCATGTTCAAACTACATACATAGAATATTCACAGTTCCCATTATCCCCATAACTCATAAATATTGACAAACTTAGGCAGTATTATGTGAAATTTTCCACATCAATATTTAATAGAATGTAAAAAGAAAGCTAGTGACACACCTCAGAAAGATCACACTACTGTGAATGAAGCAAGATGTCAAATGCTTGTTGCATATGCAAGTTTCAGGTCTATGCATGGCATGATGAATTGATGATTTGTTCCACCTAGGCAAGTATCAGAGTAAAATATGATGCAGATGATGCTGGAAGACCTCCTCTCCAACTAAAGGACTTGGTTTACAAGCTGATGCTGGAACAGGTGAGGATATGCCATGTACTCAATCTCGATAGAGAAGGGTGGTTTGTTCTTTAGCCAGGTGTAACATTCATGTTATTCATGAAGTAGGTCATGCTGTAACGTCGTCATTTCACAAACCAAACATCGGACTTGCTACATAACATAACAGATTGGTCTTGTAATATAGCCAGATTGATCCCACACATGGACTTTCTTAAACAGTCTTTTCCGTCTAGTGCACTGCATTGTTTATGGCCAAAAGCAAACAGAATCAGAAAATGCCAATGTGTTCTCGCTAGTCTTCTTTCAGTTATCCTTTCCTCTTACAAAAATGGCTCACAGGATGATCAACCAATCCAAATAATTTTGGACAAAGGTTCATGTCATGTTATATATTATTTTATGAAATTGATAATATTAAAAATTTCAAAAATAGTTCACTAAGTTAAACCAGACCAGACCAGACCAGACTGGTCAGTTGACTGGTTCAACCAGCCAGTCAGTTCCGTTTTTGAGAACACTGTTACAAACACTTCGTTAAACCCACAAGTTGCAACAAGTTTGATGCCAGTTGTCAATCTAATGCAGCTCTCATTTGTCCAGGCTGGGGATCAGCAATCATGGGCTTGGGTATCATCAAACTGGAAATGTTACTGTAAATTGCATCTTTCAATCATCACCATCAGCATCCAAGTTTTATCCCGACCAAGTGCAGTGAGCTATGTGGACACTGTTAAACTATTCTGCTAAATTTAGGATAATAAATTCCATCAGATCATCCATCTTTAAGTCTTTTATCCTACCTTCATCCATATTTATTGGGGCCTTGGAACAATCTTTCTAATCAACATAGTTCCTAGTCTCTAGTATATTTGACTCCGTTTGGTAATGAGGAAGAGGGTAGAATTTTTTTTTACACCTTTTGATACGATTTGACATCTTAATTAGCTAAAAATTCTACGTTTTCTGATTATTACCTATATTTCCAAGCATTATTTCTCATCTTCTCATAAAAATGTACTTATTTTCTATTTATCACCTTTATTTCTAATCAGTATCTTGTATCACATCACATCATTTCCTCTCTTTTCCCTCTTCCATATTCCTTCTCTTCCCACTTCTTTTCCTCATTCCCAAACAGAGCCCTAAAGTGTGTTTTTCTTCATCTTAACAAAATTTTGGTGCTGCCCTAAATTCCCAGGAATGTTATCATTTTCCAGCTCCATCTGTTGTCTTTGCACATGTCCACATGAATATATGCTTGTTTCAGCCACACCCATTCTGTGAACATGATCCTTCACCATTGAATGTTCCTCTGTGTAAAGAAAAGAAAGAAGAATGCCAGGCTCTTATTGGCACCACACAATGGCTTATTGGATCATCATCATCAACCTAACACATGGCTATTTGGGTCATCTGTGTAGCGTGATTCACCTAAAAGATGGCTAAGAAAGTGTACAGGTGCCTGATGCAGGCCTAGAAAGAAAAAAGTAAAAAAAGGAACAAGTTCTAACAAATTCTTGTTATCTTGTGAGGGCAAGGGATGAAATAAAATACAAATTCCATTCCTCTAAACATTTTGATGCAAAACATCAAAAAGACATTAACTGACCTGGGGAAGACATATCTGCTGGAAAGGCAAGACGAAGACAATGATCAACAGAAACTCCAACCAAGGTGATGCTCTGTACCCACTGAAACATCCCCCTTGAACTGTCCATGACTGTTGGTCCAGCTGAGAGCTGTTTTCTTGTATTGGCCTGTCCCAGACCACCTTTCATAAAGCCAGATGATTTCGAATGAGGGCTGTATAAAGAAGGGCTTGGCGAAGAAGGTATGGCCCTTTCTTGAACCAAACTCATCTCCTGCTGCAAGGAAGTTCCATTACTGCCAGAAGAAACTCCATCTGATGATACAGATCGCCGTAGCTGCAGGTGCCACTTCTTTACTTCATTGCCACCAACTGAATAAATGGCTTTCTGCCATTCTGTGCAAGTTTTATAGGGTGGGATTCAGAAACAAAATTCAGCATTTAGGAAAAGAAGAATAACGTTAAGAGAATTAGGATCCAAAGTAAACACATATCTATGTGGACAGTCCATGGTTCAGGCATCTGGAAAGTTGACATCATGTGCTGGAGTATCCCATCTCAATGAATTTTGGTAATCCTCCATCCAGTGCCATCAGGTCCACAACCTGGATGATAGAACCATGGGGCCCATTTGATGAAACTGGCATTCAGAACATTTTAAATGTCCTGATGCATGAAGATCTAATGCCTCAATTGCAAATGCTATGCAGCAGAAAATAACAAAGTACCTTGGCATTCAAGCTCATAGAAACAACCTATGCGAGTAATCACTATATCCCTTGGCTTGATAGAACCAACATCAGGGGATGAACAGGACAATATTTGGCATGCTTGATGCAGGATTTGGACAAATAGGTACTGCAGACCTTTAGTATCTTGCCGACTACTGATGCCACCAAAAGGAAATATGTGGCTATCAAGCAATTCTCCTCGGGAGTCAGTCCAGATGCAAACTAACCAACGCCAGTCCTCAGTCCACCCATAACAGCAATGCAGACTGGCAATCTTCTGATGATTAGATCCATCAGGCTCTGAACCATCAACCATTGAGCCTGGACTAGCATCTACACTACCTGAAGTTGAACTTTGCATATAGCTCCCACTACTATCATCGACTCCAGGTCTTGAGCTTGGTGACTCTGATACTGCATTGCCAGAGATACTAAGGAAAACTCCATGATCCACAGAGCCAGGTTCAGCAAGTATGAAAAGTGGTTCAAACAGGCAGCGAATATCCTCTTGATAAGAGAAGTCCCCTGCTCTGCTAGGGTCACAATTTAATCCTGGATTCCTTGATGTCTGCCATGAATTATCCCAAGAACCAGTTCTTAAGCCAGTATCAAGTTCCCCCTCTCGCGGAAGGGATGAACCAGCAATTCGAGGAGTAACACAGTCTTTCCAAAACCCAGATGTCATATGCATCAGTGCTGATTGAGACCTAGCTGCCATGCCTGATAATTGTATCATGTCACTGGAAGCGGCCCTTGAAACCCGTCGAGCCTTGTTGTAAACAGTGAATGCGATTTCCTTTAAAATGACGAGCTCATTTAGCACTGGCCTACTGACTCTGAGAATGGCTTCTACAGTCACAATCTGCAAGACCAATTTAGGAATGCTGAACCCTGACAATGTCAGAATGTTTGATGCTTCATCCACAGTAGCAGAGCAATTCTGAGCCCTCCCAACCTGAGCCAGCAACAATGATCTTCTCTCTTTATCTTTTGATTGAATGCTCGAGCCAAGTACTGCTGAGGCCTCAACCAAAGTTTGCAAGACTGCAGTGGGATTGGGGAAGGGGCAAACTACATAGATTACCTGAAGAAATTGTATGGCCAGTACCAACAGTTAGTGGTTTAGCTGATTAAATTTTCTAAGTTGTAAAAGCTGATTAAATTTTCTAAGTTGTAAAGCATGCATGTGAAACCGAGAGCTGAAAGGGCTGTGTGGCATGAAATCTGGTTTCACAAGAAATGGCAGGACTTTCAACCGGAACCTACCAGGAGAAACATCCAACACATGACTACACAACACACCCATACCGTCTCACAAATTGCACATACAGCTGATTGATTGATTGAAAAATAAAATAAGAGGACAGATGGATTGGATATGCATTGCATAATGGATGTAAAGGAGCAAAAGGTTTTTCATTATGTTCAACGGTTCAAACATGTCAAAGCAAATATAGGGAAAGCAACAGGCAGATTATGGCAGATCCACATTGACACTAATAAATATTTGGAGTCAGCTTTACGCATCCTGTTTCACAAATGAGTGCAAGGCTGCAAGTGACCATAGCTCTAACCTCACTACATTAATCTCATTCCTTATTCAGATCCTTGTTTGATCAAAGTTACCTTTTGAGCCCTCCTAACATACCTTATTCAAATCCTTGTACCCTAATAATGTTCCGCGCCTTGTGAGAACCGTCAGTCTTGAATATACCATCTATTAACCGGATAACTCCTTCCAAAGATAACAAACCACTTACCATAATCCTAAAGAGAAACCTATTAATTACAGCCTTTATACCTGTAACTAGTTAATTTGCAAAAGCACCTTATTTATTCTAACACTAAAGCATGACTGGCCTGGGCCAGTACAGACCATATCCCAACCCAACTGGTGACAATTGAGTATCAAAAATAAATTTCACTAAAATTACTGGAAAGGATATAGATAAATGATCCAGTAAGACTCATACTCACCATGCAAGGCCCACTGCTGTCTTCCTTCTGATTCACCGCCACATTTGAGCCAAGCCTGAGAGTCTTGAGAGCCTTTGAAAGTGATTTAAGGAAGCTATTTACATCCCAAGCTTTAGATAAGGCCACAAGATAGTCACTGACTGAACCCATAATGGATGTATTAGTACCTGCCACCTTCATTGATTGGGGACACTCAACAAGAACAAAACCAGAGGATGACCATCTCCCAGAGCCAAGCTCCATCTGGCCTCCAATAATATGAGGTGAATGGGTTCCCAGTTTGCAAGTCTCATACACTGGCAATAAATTGCAATGAGAAATGAGTCATTATCAATCATTTCAAAATGACAAGAAAAGGAAAGCAATTAATCTGGCAATGTAAAAATCTGACTGCATATAATTTCAGGTGTTGATCAATAGATTTGCAAGGAAAGGAGGCAAAACATAGAAGTACACACAATTGCACATCAGATTCCAATTAAGAAAGTTCAATAGAACTGACCAGATTAGTTTAAAAAATGAAAAAGGAAAAAAATTATGAAGGATTACTTGGCTAGCGCATTATCATCAAAGAAACCATTATCTGGAAATAAAGTGCCAAATGCAACTCAAAATAAATAGTTGCCTGAGTAGAAAGAGGTCACATGTGAGCCATTCCAATGAGAAAAATGAGAGCAGAAGTATGATGGAACCCGCCGAAAGGTGAGAGGTGGAAGCACCATGAATATGGTAAACCCTGGCCTAAAGCCAAATTTTAGAGAATGGGGATAGCCGGGGGAAAAAAAAAAAACACATGGAAAGAAATGAGTATGAGTAGATGCAAGGAAAGATCCAATTATTCAACATAAGACAGAGCATTAGTTACTGTAGATTTCCATTTTTTAAAGCTGAACTTGTATTGTTCACTTGGGATTTATAGGAGGCATGACTTGGAGAAATCCCATTGCTTGAGGGCCAACCCAAGCCCAACCCAGCCTGATTTCCAGGTGACAGTCGAGGTAAGGTAAGATTTCCTGTATGCGTACCTCCAAGTCATGTGCTTGTATTTGTATGCATCAGCTATTGTATTTTTTTCTTTATAAAAATGGTAAGTACTTTTACCAAAACTTCAGAGAGATGTTGTGTGGGGCCCAAATGTGATACAGACTTGCGATTTAACTTGTCCACCAGAGCCATCAAAGCCCACTTCATAAGAGCTAAGAACCTAAATTCAGATTAACTTGAACCTTTCATGTGCAACAACAAGCAAACAGTTAAGTAGGAACCTCGTTCTTACTTTAAATCATGACTTTCCGCAACTCGTGTATGCAATCCAATTCATTCATGTGAAAAAACTGCCCAGAGGAACAACCACAACAGAAATTAGAAGATTTCAAAACAACAGTTCACTTTAGTGTGTTCACGGTGGGCATTATAAACTTTATTGCCTCTGTTGTTGCCCACCTGCGTTTCAAATACAGTTAAGAGTTTTGTTACAAATGTGATAAGCAGAGGTATGTGCAATGAACAGTTGGATTCTACCCATGCACCATGAATAAGCCCCATGCACCATACATCAGCTTAGATTTATATACATGTGGGTACAAAAATAGGCAGACAGCCATACCATCATAAAAAATTTGTTGACCTAAGAATGCAAAATTGAACCACTACTCTGAAGCAGATTAATATATATTCTAAAGTATTCTATGTCATGCACAACTTTATGCATAGTTTTATTAAGATCTTTGTAAAAAAGAAAAAAAAATCTGAACAAGTTTAAGTCAGTGTTGTAAAAACCGGACCCAAGGTTAAGCTGGTCAGGCATTGGTTCATTGTCTAATCAGTTCAACCATCCAGTCAAATAGGTCTGACCAGTTGAGGGCATTTCCTAAATATACTGCACAGTATTCGTAATATTGATAAATACCAATTTATCGGTGGCTAAAAAAAAGATATTATCATTTTTTCCACTAAATTAATTTTCAAAATTAATTGCAACATCTGTGAGATTGGAAATCCATGCTAAAAATAACAATGTAGACTTTCTTTTAACTTTTTATCAGTATCAAAACAATGCATTTGCATATAATTTTCGATTTAGGTTCCCACCCAAAAGATCCCTACTTTTTTCAAACTAAAAAATATAGATTTTTCAACTGCAAATCACTGGAAATCGTTAAATTTACCATGTTAATGTCTATGAAGGATTTTTCAAACATTAACAGCAACGGATTTGGGACGTATCAAACAATTTGGGAATTTTCTCCAAATGACAAGTTTATCCCCAATCTCAACAGAAATTGCAAAATTTATTGCATAATGTAGTTAAAATTTATACTAATCAAAGCTATAATGCATAAAATTTTGTAAGAAATTAATTTCAAAGAAAATAAACAAAAAGGAAGTTGGTTGAAAATGAGCTTTTGGACGTTTGAATGAAAAAAGTCAGATTTAATAATCCGATTTTTTCAGCTTTGAATCATCCTATGTTGTATGAGAATAGAGATTTTGAGGAAAAAAGATGGGTTTCAAAGGTATAAAAGACAGCATCCGGGTTGATATTATCTTTCATACACTCACGATAATATCGACATTTTCTTACAACAAATTCAATAAAATCGATATTATCTACAATAATATCGATATTTATGGAAAACTATAGATAATTTCTTTTTCAGTACATTTATCGTATCAATGAGAACTTGAAATGATATTATCAACAATATCGATTTTAAGAACACTTACAGCATAAATCTTTTACTACCAAACAACATCTACTGATCTACTTTTTTATTGACTGATATCACCAGGAGAAAAGAAAAAAATCACCAGACTGATCTAGAACTAGGGCTGCAAATTGGGTCAGGTAGACCCAAACCCGGGAGTAACCCAAACCCTATTTGGTACCTGATTTGGACACCTCTGTTGGCTGAGCAGGTCGGGTCAGGTTGAAAATTTTGACCCGAATTTAAAATAGGTCAGGTTGGGGCAGTTCGATGTGATTAAAAACCAACCTGACCCAACCCAGACCTGCAACACTAATACAAATAAATAAATATAAGTCAATTCTCCCCCTGCCAAGACCCTGTTCGAATATCCTTCCATTGTTGTACGAGTTCTGAACCATTTAAGTGGCTTGGCGGTCGCCCATGGAACCCAGACAGAGTAATCAGTGGGCAATCCATGCCGTCCAAATGAAGAAACCATCCAGGAATGAAACAAATCTGAATGCAACCATCACCCTAGAATATAGGTACTAGGGAGAATGATTGAATGCTGCCAATGGAAGATTCAGTGCTGCCATTGTGTTTTGGGCCCACCATGATCATGTAATAAAATTAAATCATTCATCATATTTATCTAGTATATTTATTCAATGTGTAAAGATTATTGTGATTGAAAATTTATATGGACCATAAAAATAGAAACCCTTAAGGGCATACATGAATTAGTTAAGAATTTTCGAATTAATTTTATGACCCACTAGGCAGCAGATAGACATTTATTTTATCTAAAATGTTACTCACGCAAACATGAGTCATTAAATTAAATTTTAGATGAATTAGGTACTTATAAATTTATAATATGAATTTAGATAGTCTTTTAATGTTTTCTTGAATAGTAATATTTTTGTGTCATTTTTTTTATGGAAATGATTTCATAGACAACCCCCCATGGGATTGTCTCTCCCTTGAGAGTCCTACATGATTTGTTACAAAGAAAAATTAAAAAGAAAAAATTAAAGGACAGTAGCTTGGCAACAATAAAGAACATGGTCATTATGGTAAATCGCTCTTTTGAATAAGGTGTGCCTTTTTTATTTTGGCATTAAACATTTTATTTACAAAGAGTATATATGGTTAAAAATACTTTCATTTAACTTCTTACTTATAAGTCGTAGTAGTACATTTCAAACATAGCATTAATATGAATTTAGTTTAAACAAGATTACATTGGATTTAAAAAATGTAGAATATATCAAGTTGTTAACTCTTGTTGTTGACCCGAACTTAACCTGAATTCAACCCGCATAACGGAAAGTACGACCTGCTGTAAATATAGGGTTAGGGTCAAGATGACCCCACAAGTTGCACCCCTATCTAGAACAATACCAAACCAGCCAGCATCTGGTTACTGCAGACATGACAGTCCAGTCTAATTTTGACAGCATTGGTTTAAACAGTGACCATTGCAATACTCCTATCCAAGACTGAATATTTCGACCTGTCTATAGCCGGAAGTTTATAAAAAGATCTGGCCATTAGGAGGCCATGATTGAGGATAACTAAATAAACTTCAAGCATGGAGATCAATCAGGACAAGTACAAAAGTAACTGTAGATATCACTATTAGGCATACATAAATCTGAAAAGAAAATTCAAATCAGCATTATTATCAATGGTATCCACCAAACTCACCAGTTCCTAGTTGCTGGAAAAAATCAGCAGCAGCGGACAAAAGAGGATTGATCTCTGGACATACAACATAGTAACTCATCTGCAAAAGTTTGTAAATGTTAAAATAAATCAAAATCATTTAAGCCAAGTTATTAGAACATTATGGCTTTTTAAGATGGCAAATGGAGGCTTGTTCTATATAACTTCAGAAATAAGAGTAAAAAAACCCACAATAAAATTTTGAGGATGAACATCTTTAAACTTTTGAGAAACTTACAGGCTTAGGCATAGCATATGGTTCTAAAGGAGCCTTCTCCCAAAGTTGCAAAGAGTTGGGTGATGTCTTGAGCCAATCATCCTGGTACCTATTATCCAACCATTGTTTGTGCGTGTCTTAAATGATTTGACCAAGTAGTTTACAGCATGAAAAGGGAACAGCAACATGCATATGAGATGCATACCCAACAAGTATAGCAGGCAATGGGAGCACCAACAGTGTAGGCTTGAGACGAGAGTTGTTTGGTTGCTGTTCCAACTCTGAAATGCATGAATCCTGGCTGGACCTCCTTTGGCTCAAATCATCCAGTCGAGCTCCATCTGCAATCACCAATGGTGAGTACAAAATTATGTCAAACGGTAATCATAGACCATATAATTATGAACAGAGGACTTAGAAAGGCTTTTAAAACAAATAGAGAGAGAGAGAGAGGGATTAATGAGCCATAAGGATCAATAAATGCACAACCTACTGATCACAAGTTTAGAATAAGCTACCTTCATGGTCAATAACATAAATTATGGATCACTGTTAATGGTGTCACAAAAACTATGCAAGTTGGAAGAATTTCACCCTTCAATCAACAGTTGTACAAACAACCAGTTTAGAAGAAAATAAGCAACCACCAAATCCAATAACAATCATAAAAAAATAAGTGAGGAGACACTGTGAAGAGATTCTATCTGGTTCTGGACAGCAAATTATTTTGGTGGCATATACAGAATGGCATATACAGAATCCACTATGTTAACAAACTAGTTATTTCAAAGTTCCCCTTATACATGTTAAGAAAAAGATTACCTTTCAGAGAAGATGAGATGCTGGGCAAAGACTGAGGTGGGCTTATTGGCTCTCCTAAAGCAACAGTACTCGAGGAGTCCCTAGCTTCACTGAATGAGCATTCAGAAGAGTAACCATCCACTGAAGTACCAGTATCACCTGACTGACTGCGACCCTTCAACCAATCAGTGATAGACAGTGGACCATCCAAATTTCCAAATGCAGACTTCAATGCTCCTTTCATTGGACCATCCAAATTTCCAAATGCAGACTTTAAAGCTACTTTTATGTCTGACTGCAGCAAACTAATCATAGATGATGCATGAACCTGTTACACAAAAAACTTCAGATAAGTTTATGGTGTCCTGAAGCTTGTCAATACGTGCTCTTCCTAGTCACTCAAAACAAACAACCAGTGTTATAAGAACCGGATCGAAGTGGCCAGTCCAACTGGTTTAACTGGGAACTGGGTCTTGTCATGTCCAGTCTGATCTGCCCCGGTTAACAGTTTAGATAAGAACTGTTGAACCACCTGGTAAAACCTTTAAAACAGTTTATTGGTATACCTGTTCTCAAAACCAAATTATGCATAGAGAAAATGTCAATGGTTTTCAGATGGGAAAAAGCTAAAATAAGAGAAAAAAATTAAATAGAAGGGAGGGAAGGATTATAAAATGAATCTTTTCTTACTACATTGGCTGAAGGATTAAGCTGGTTTTCTTATGGAAATAATGCTCTCGCCGGATGTTGCAAAGGAAGAAACAGGGAGTGCATGGAAACTTCAAGAGAGATTTCTCTCAGTAGATGAGAGAGTATAATATTGTGTACAGTCACGGTATTCTCATGGCTTATTTCAAATGAAATAAAAATTCTAATCCGTCAATTAAATTTGGAATTATCTCAAAATAAAAATTTTGAAATTGATATAGCTAAAAATTTATTTCATTTAAAATTAAGAATTAATTAATATATCATAATAATATAACAGTTCAAACTGGTCCAAAGAAACGGTTAAACCGATTTGAACCAAACCAATCAATGCACCAGTTTAATTACTGCTTCAGTTCTGATAACATCAATAATAACATTAGGTGCAACTAGTCCCACAAAAATGTGCAATACCCCAGAAGGCTCCCATGCTGAAGATCCTCAAGCTTTGAAATTCTTTTATTATTGGTCTTTCTGAGAAGAGCTTAAAATCTATTACAGAAGTAAAAGAAAGATCCAATGCTTTCAAGTTAAGACACAAAATAATACATCAATAATCCCATTCTCAGCCAAAAATAAGCCAGACGTTGAAGCATTAGGATTTCCATTCCATGATTTTGTATCAGCACCACATTGGAGCCCTGAGTAGATGCTCTAATCACATCCAGATTAGCATGCATAGAATTTGAGACTTCAGCATTAAACAGATTTAATTTATGCACATAATACCATGAAGACGAGGAAAAAGAAACAAAATGATCAAGAAACTATTTCCAAATAGACAAATCCAGAAGCATTAGAAAAGGAATTGCATGCACAGCATAATTTCAAATGTCAATCTGAAAGCTCAGTCAATTGCTATCACTCAGTCAGCATTCGCAACAAGATAAGATGAATTAGTGGCAACCTGGTTGTCTTAAGATGCAAAAACATTCAGAAGTAAAAAGCTGCTTCCACTGAAAAACACAAACACATGTAGAACCAGCAGAAGACACTAACACTTAACAACAGAACTTAATCACTAACTTTGCTTAAATCTCCAAACATCAAACATAAAGCATAAAATATATAAAACCTGATTTTCATAAATAATTAATATTTGAGGAAAGACTTAACAAAAACCTTGAAAATTCATCTACAAATTTTTTTCTGTAAAGCTAATGTGGGCACTTCAACTCAACCAGAGGTGACACAGATGAAATGCGAGATTACGATTCAATTCCATTTTGCTCATAAGCAATTACCCATTCACCTCTGGTAGTGTCAAAAGCATAAGCTACAGAATGTTTCTAGATCCTTAATAAAGGCTTTGCTTAAGCAAAATATCATGAAAGAAGTCATGATGTTTAAATGACATTTGACACTATATTAGATTATTGCTTATTAATAATATACAAATCATCATATTTTTACAGCTTGACACACCCTAAGAGAAGGAAAAGTGGGATGGATAAGTAATGAAACAAAATCACGCTTCAACTGATTCATGGCTGCTGTTTATTTTTACTCAACTGGAAACATGCATGCAAGTCTTGGTGAAAAAAAAGGGATGTGTAACACAATCATGCAAAAAACAATAAATTTGTAACATTTAAGTGAAAGTTATCCTCCTGAGCAGGCTATGTACCGAGTAGTAAAGCTTACATAGAATTGCATATACATAAATTTATATTGATGAACTATGTAGCAAAAAAGGTAGGCTGCACTATGCAACATAAGCTACATGCCACACATTGCAGGTAGTCAAATCACAGGCAACCACATAATTCCACTGAAAGCAACTACTATTTCCTCACAAGCCGCAATGCTCCAAGCAGAGAACAAGAAGACTGACTAAAAAACAATTAAGCTCAGGCCAAAAGGAGGACAACATAAATGAAGAGGATGGTGTTAAAGACATGCATATAGGAAACCATATGAGCACCACAAAAAGCCTTATCGGAGTCCAGAACTATCTTTTTTGAAAGAAAACTAGCAGTCTATAGCATTAACTTACATCTGCAGAGAGCAGATCGAGTAACTGTACTCCAGCAATATCCAGAGAATGGCAAGATGATAAAAGGCCGCCACAACCAGCATGCACCATATATGGCCCACAAGAAAACCCCCGCCTCCACTGCTCCTGCAATGCAAGGCAGCCATAAGGACCATCCCCATGGTCCATATCCAGTGACACATCCACAAAAGTAGCAGCTTGCTGGACTAGCAAGGGTAATGCATCAAGTAGTTCCTGAAGAGGTTGCCTCAGCACATTGGTAACCATACCTTCCTCATGGGGTGTGTTGTGCTGAAGTGGAGTGGAGTTGTCAATAGTAAGCGGGTTCACAGGTTTTGCCCCTTTAGGAGCCCCCACAGAGCGCCAAACCCCAACGGGTGCAGTGACAGGTCCATCAAGCATTCCACCATCAGCATCTCCAGCTATTCTTATAGGTATAGAGTCTCTCTTTTTCACATTGTAAATGCTAGAAATCTTTTCAGACATGATGTTTGTTTCGCTTGGGATCTGATCAACAGCATATCCAGTCAATCTATTAAAGCCGACAGAAGCCATATTACTTTGAGATAACAGAGTATGTCTCATTCGGCACATAGAAGCCTGGAACATGATGCACTCAATTTCAGTTGCAAACAGAGTCTTCGGGGACAGCATAAAATGTCCTGCAAGTGTACTCTCACCCTTCTGTTGCTGGATAGAGACAACTGAATTTGAAGAATTAAAGCCAGACACTGAGGAAGAACGAGCCTCACCCTTATGAAAGGCTTTGCTGTTATTATTTTTATCATTAGCAACCAATTGTCTGTCAAGTTGTTGTTTTCCACTTTGGACAGGTGTGTAGTAGTTATTAGATTGAAGAATAGAGCGAGCATCATGCTGCCTCTGGCCTCCTTTTGCCTTTGTGATGGTATCAGGCTTCTCATCTGACACTTCCATGCAAGGAGATGATGGTGGTGTAGCACAATATACGTAAACAGTGGAGCTTGAGTGTGAGCTCTCAACCTTCCGTGATTTGGGAAAGTATGGATTTCTGAAAATAGATGTAGAAAATTCACTTGGTGGTGTCTCCACTGCAGCATATTCTGGAGCGAATGCTAACTTGGCTTCAGCTTTAGACAGATAATCAAACTCTCCTGTTGGAGGTGCTGAAGGAATGCTACATGCACCCAATGACCGTCCATCTTTTATTAGCTCTTGATTTTTGTAATTAGTCTCATCTGAAATTGCTGAAGATGGCTGGTTGAAACCATCAAAAGGCAGGTACCCCATAGCAGGCCGTAGCATCTGATCTTGCACATCCATCCCATTTGGGCAAGGGCTGCTGCTTACATCTCCACAATCATTAGCAGGAAACATGAGAGCTTGGGATTCTGCAGTTCCTGGAGGCTAAATAAAAAAGGATTGAAGAAATCAGTTTCAACCAAATGTAATTTACATTTTCTTTATGAGGCCTCGTGTTGACAAAGTTAACCACAGTATAATTTTTCCTCAGAAACTTGCACAAATTTAGAGAGAGAGAGAGAGAGAGAGTTTGCAAATTCCAGCTTTAATGCACATGTACCCTAGGTATTCTCATTCCATGTTCCTAGATAGGATGCATAGCCAACAGCTACAGAAAAAAAGATATCATCAATAAAGATTACAGTAAAATGCCATCAGTAACAAAGCCCCACCCTCTAACAAATGCCTTTAACTATATTGCTACTTGCAATAAGAAATATAAATAGTTGATATTGTCCGCCAAAAGAAGAAAAAGAAGAAGCAAAAAACAGTTATAAATGGTGAGAAATGGGAATATGATCAACACTTATTGTAAATATCTTTTACGGCCAAATTTAGTTTGAAATCGCATGGAATCATGATTGGACAACAATTAAGGCAATTTGCATGGTAGCCCCAAAGAATCTTTTGGTTGTGGAAAGACCAAAATCTTTTTTATTATAAAGTTTAGTCCAAAAACATTTTCAACAACTGTAGATAAGTCACAAAAGCTCTTCACTTTTGAAACATAAAATATTCTTGATAACTACAAATAAGTTTCAGATCTTTTCAGACAATGGCACGAACATCCCAAAACTATTCTAACCGAATCGGCATGTTGGCAATTCCCAGAAAGGTTTTGGAATTATACTGCAAAATTGATGCAACCAAGGATTAATCTAAATTTATCAGAAGTGTTGGGGTTATATATAAAATTGAAAAGGCATACAGTTAATCTGCAATTAACGGATTTAGAAAAAATAAACAGAAAGCTCTAACTGATTAGCCAAAAAATTTGAATAATGAGAAAGAATACAAAATCACTTGAAATCATAGTTGTTTTAAGGCACCAGGAACACCAAGGCGCAAAGGGCTGTTGAGGCCTAGGCACAAGGCATACCAAGGCACAAAGGGCACTTGAAGCCTAGGTGCAAGGCACATTGGCAAGGAGCGCACCTGAGTGAAGCAAGATACACATGATATTAAATAAAAAATTTAATTGTATATGAAATTTATTAGAATAAAATAAGAAGATTACTCAAATATCAAATATAATCATATGGAGGGCACTAGCTTTGGTTAAACCAAGAAAAAAAGGAAAAATTGGAGAAATTAAAATCCTAATTGAATATTGAAATTTTTTTCTCTTAATATATTTTCAGGAAAGTTCAATTGGGTGCACCAAGCGCATCTTAAGGTGCAAGAAGTGACCCCGAGTGAGCCTTGAGCCTAGGCACGCCGTTAGCAACTATGCTTCAAATAATGAATGCTACAGGAAAAGTCATATTGCTATCTAAAGCTTTTAACCAAAACACTTAGTAAATGACATTAATAAAAAAAATGTTCCATGCCTGCTGACTGGAAATGGATAGCATGCTAAGAGTACATTCATCAGCTAAAAACAAAAGAAGAAAACAATTCAGTAACTATTTCCCAAGAACATAACAAACTAAAAGACAGATTCACCAATGAAAAAAAAAGAGAAAAAATAGAATTGTGTATAGATAAGACCACACCCATGCCAAAGAAAATACCTCTCCAAAAGCCAATACATCATCTTCGAAAAAGTCACCAAAATCTCCAAATTCAGAAAGAAGTGTTTGCATGTCCACTGTCATCCCTTTGTCGTCGCCACCCCAATCCCACCTGGATACAACCTGATCATTTGCTCGTCCTGCAGTAACTGAGTTATTTCCTTCAACAGCACTGTATTCAGATTTATACACCTCTTGCACAGTTGCACTTATGACACTCCCAGCTTGACTATATGATTCCGTTGTGGCTGTTCGAGGGCGCTTAGAAATCTACACGAGAAATATAATCAGCTGAATTTGCTGACTGATTGACATGAACAACAGATAGGAAAGAAAAGTTGAAAAAATAGGCAAACATGTAGATTTTTCTGAAAATTCTTTACAAAATACTAAGTACACCATTATTAACAAGTTTTTAGTTCATTTGCAATATGACTTTATTGAGAACTATCCTGCAAGAATCAAAAATAAAAAATTTTGATAGAGAAGTTACAATATCTCATAACAATATTCAGGGTAAAGTCTGGCCACTCAGGTGCTTAATCATATTTGCCCAAGTATTTGAATAATAATTGGCAGGTTTTCATTTTAGAATTTCCCTTTGCTCAAACAATTCACCGATTGATTTTTGCCAGTCAACTAAAAAATTATGGACCTAAGATGACTGCTGTTTTTAAGGATCAAGGAAATAACAAAATTGTATAATAAAAAAGGGAAGTTCTCAAAGGTTTTATATTTCTTGGCTTGATTTCTGGGCTTGTGGTCTCCCAACTTCCCTCATCTATCTCTCAAAATGGCCATCTATAAGTTCCCTCAGCCCCATGGGTTGAAGATTGTATGGAAAGAATGCACTTTTTTTCTATTCAAGTGGGCAAGGCCCATGGATGTTAAGCTTCCATTCAGTTTCTTATATTGTTATGGGGCTAATTGAAGTGCACATGATTGAAAGAAGAGTTTCAAATACAGGAGATCCTTTCAAGCATACAATTCGTCTCTGTATGTTCATCTCAAGATCTAGAAATAATTCCAATTACACAAACGGCATGAAAGGCAAAAGGGGAGTGGGTGTTGATTATAATAATAATAAATAATAAATAATTGGACTGAATATGGATAACATTAAGATCAGCCATGCTTTAAGAAGTGGAATGCTGGGCAGTAAAGGAATAACATGTTCATAAGATGAGAATTGCTGAAATGAGGATGCTGAGGCATATGGACAGACAGCTCAGAGAGATAAATTAGAAAGATGCAATAGGCAAGAAGATAAAGAGGAAAGTAGACTTAGGAGGTTTGGTCTGGGTCACAGATCAATAACTATACCAATTAGAAGTAAGCTCCAGTGAAAAGGTAATGGGACTAAAGAGAAAGCCAAAACGAACATAGAGATTTTTAGAAACAATATGAAATACCCTGGGCTAATTAAGGGAACTGTCCAAGATTGCCAATAATGAAATAATAGATTTCATAAAGATGAAACAGTTGGGGCACACCATCTGGTGATCATAATTTTTTGAGGACCCATTGAGCCAAATCAGCATCAGTCATGAGACCAACAAGTATAATGCCCATGCCAAAAAGATTAAAGATGGATTTTTCCAAAACAAGAAAAAACCTTGGTTAAAACAAATTGGAATGAAGTTGAGGGTTTTATTCATTAAAACTAGTACCATTTTGTGGCCATCGTTCACAAATTGGTCATTTGTAGAGAGACCAGACTGTCTGCATGTAAGTGAATCAGCATCTGCTTCAAGGTCACGCCCTCCAGCCTGCATGCCATAATCATTGTCACTGGATGTGCTGCTGATGCTGCTGATGCTGCTGCTATTGCTGTTGCTGCTACTACTGTAGCTATGACATGAGTGAATGCCATTAGAGTCAATCCATGGACTCAACAAAGAATCAACATAGCCAGCACTTCCTGAACTGAAACTGGAAATTCAAAGAAAGTTTTCAGTGACATTTAAACAGAAATGCAAAGCAAGATGAGAAAGAATGAAAAGATTCAGTCAAAAATTATGATAAACGACATGGAACCCACATGTTAGCACAATGTAATACAGTTTTCTCAAATAGAATGCAGTTGCACCATGTGTCATAGCCTAGCCTTTGTACTATATGCTGCAGGCTGTGAACAATTTAGCTTATGTAAAATGCCCACAGCTTATGGCACACAACATTTTTCACTCTAACATCTCAATCGATGAACATTTTTCACTCTAACATCTCGATCAACTGCCATATTTTTCTCCATTTTTTGTTAAGATGGAGGGCAGCAAGTGCAAATTGATTTGTAACACGTCAAATAAATGCACAACTTCAATAAGAGATCTTGTCCTCCCTATGAGGACCAAAAAACCATCAAGGTACCATCCCCTCATTCAGAAACACAGAATTTACTCCGCAGAGTCTTTGCTCACACCCAATGTTAAACCATTGATCAGGGGTCTCCTTGTTCTTCCAGTACATCCAACAGATATCTCAAAGAACCATGCCTTTTTTAAGGAAAGAGACTACTTGTAAGGATCCTATTGTTTGTTACTAACCATTCCAAAACAACCTTAGGGTCTGTTTGCAAAGATTAAAGAGGGGAAAAAAAACTAGATAAATGATAGCAACAGTAGTAAAATTATGTCAATAAAAACAGTAAAAGATAAAATAGATGCTCTTTTTTGTAGAAGATTAGATTTGATGGTGGAAAAGGTAAACTTGACTGCATTAAATAGGCAAATATTTTATCAAGTAACAAGGCAAGTAAAAAAATTGTACTCACAACCAAACAGGCCCTTGGAGAACACAAAAAAGACAAGATTGATTCTGCTGGTGGATCACTCTCTTCCTTAAGGTAGACAACTGTAAAATTAAAATTCCTCCTCCATGACCACTTTGTTAGAACAAAGGGAGAGGTAGTGCAATCTTAAATATAAAGCCATAAATTCATCCCCCACATTCCTCCAAGTTCTTCCAGAAAGTGACATCATTCTCCAAAATTACCCAGCATTCAAAATTTTTCTTGAATAAGATATTGTAATGCATTTCAAATGCCTCATGAAAAGTATCAAAATAAATTGATGGATCATTACAAAATTTTATTATTTCAACTATGCGAGCCTCACATAAAATTCCTTTACAGGTTTGGGAATGGGGAAAAGGGATGGAAAAGAGGTGGAAAACAAAGGAATCTAGAAAAATGGAGGAAAAAAGAGGGAATGATCTGATGTAATAGGGTTAATAATTAGCAATAAAGTGAATAAAGATAAAATAAGCTTTTTGTTTGAAACATGGGGAATAATGATTGAAAATCTAGGGAATAATGAAGAAAAAGTAAGTTTTGTAAGTAGTTAAAATGTGAAATCACATTGTGTTTGGATAAATGGAAAACTAGAGTGGAAGATAAGTGCAAAAAAATGAAATCTGAAAACATGAAGGGAAAGAAAGGGGATAGTATGATGGAATATAAAACAATGATTGAAAATAAAGTAAATAAAAATAAAATGGATAGGCTTTCTAGATGAGAAGATGGGTATGTTGAACAAAAATATAGGTAATAATAAAGAAAAAGTAAGATTGTTAGATAGTTAAAATATTACATCACATTAAATGGGGTGGAAAATGAGACTTATCCCACACCTTTTCTTTTCCACCCCTTTCATGGGAATCCAAACACACCCTCCCTAAAATCTAGCCATTACCTATAAAACCTTTTCTGAGAATTTTAAATCTAGTCCCCATGAAACCTTTGCTAAGAATTTTTGAGTCCTGTTAATGTTATATTCCATAGCTTTACTCAACTAATTTTAAAACCCTAGATTCCAAGGAAAGTATTCAATTCTGAAGCCTTGAATTTACACATAACTTACTTTGTTTATCAAAATTACACCTTTAGGAACCAAAGACTATAGTATTTTTTTTCTCATAAATGGTGAGTTAACTAACACATTGTTGCCAAAGGCAGGAACTAAGACGTTGTCAAAGGCAGGCATATTTGAAACAGAGTTCGATCTGCTGTTTCCAAATAAGTGCTTGTTTCTCATAAATGGTAAGCTAATTAACACTGTTGTACAAATAGCATATCGACTAAAACTAAAAAAGAGAGAAATGGAGGGCATATCAACAGAGGGCTTCCTCTTCTTCTTCAATCTGTTGTTTCCAAATTACATATTAACTAAAAATAAAAAAGAGAGAGAAACAGGGTATATCAACCGAAGGCTTCTTCTTCTTCTTCAATCTGTTGTTTCCAAATTGCATATCCACTAAAAATAACAAAGATAGACAAACAAAGGGCATATCAACAGAGGGCTTCTTCTTCTTCTCCTTCAAACAGAGGGCATATTCAAATCTTCTCTTCTTCCCATCAGTGTTGCCCTTCCTCCTCTCCTCTCCTCCACATCTACATCACCCTGTTACCAACTTGCTGAATATTCTTCTCCTTCTCCTTCTTCCCATCTACCTTGTTCTTCTCCTCCTCCTTCCCATCTACATTACCCACATGCTGAATCCTCTTTTCCTCCTCCTTCCCATCTTCATCACTTTCATCCTCTCCTGTGTTTTCCCCCTAACAATATTACTCATTCACATCATCACCAATCTGCACCTGACATTGCTTTTTCCCTTTTTCTGCTTACATGCTGTGTGAGCATGCCATGTTATGCACTTGTTGGGTTTTTAAGTGGTGTAGCATTTTTTCATGAGCAACCAAATTGCTGCTGACTTCTCATTCTCTTCATAAATAAATTTTCTGACGCTTTTAGCATCATAACAACAACAAAGATAATAATAATGGAACAAGATCTCACATCAAACATCATGACAAACCTATGCATGAGGATAGATGAATCTGGAAAGTTCAATAGTGGCTGTGCTTCAGAAAGTGATGTTTCAACCCAATTTTGTAGCCAGAACCTGCAGTTTTCCAACACCACATATTAACAAACTAGTGCATGATGCTTTTGTCTAAATACAAAAGAAAGATCAATCAATTGTAAAGAAAATTTAAAGCATGGTACCATACCTTTTCCGAGAAGATCTAGCAAATGCCACTTGCATGATAGGAACAACCACTGCCTCAGCTGCATAAATGAATGTCCTCTCAAGCAAGGAAGTAACATCAGCTGACCCCTGTTGCTCAACCTTTTCAATCGCAATTGCTGGTTGTTCCACTGAGTGATGCTTGGAGATATTCTTATTAAAACTATTTCCTGTACCAGGACAACCAAGGGTAACCTCCACATAATAATTTTGTCCCCGTAGCTGGCAGTTGGAAGATTGAGCAGCATGGACAGGTGCACCGACAGCAGTAAGCCCATTTGAATTCTTATTAACCTTGCTGCAAAATTTTCATCCATATCAAAAATTAAAAAAAGAACAAAAAAAGGGAACGAGGGAGAAGAGAAAGAACCCAAGCCTTGATAAACTATGAGTTAGAAGTTAGAACCTTTATCAGCATCACATTAAGCACTGGACAAATAATAGAAAAAGTATATTGAATCTAAAAAATATACCTTAGATATACTTGCTTCACAAGATCACTGGGGCAACAACCAGCTAGTCTACCTAGCATGCCATTTGGAGCCACTATGACTGCAAGAAATTCCAAACACAGATAGTTACTAGATAGCCACTGAAAGAGGGGAAAATAAAATTAAAAGCAAATAAAAATTAGAAGCTGGGAAATGAATCACATAATATACCACCACCACAAAAGCTCTTTTACACAGTTAAAACAGTCCAAAGATACACCACAAAGGGATTGATAAGAGATCCTCATCCTCCCACCACGATGCCCACAACAGCACTAGACTTCCTACCCCTACTCATCTTTTATGGCAATTGTAGCAACAGTCACTCCTACAGCTAGAAACCTCGTACACAACCAGCTCATCAGACAGACATAGCTAGGAAAAAGAAACAAACACACACTGAAATAACATGGCTCTTTCCATGTGACTAACCAATGCACTGATATACCAATTCTAAAGCTTATCCATATTGTTTTGAATTTTGATTGTTTTCAATAGAGATTTTTATGTAAACCTTAAATTATCTTCATGGATTTATGAATATGAGATCAGTTTAGATCAAAATAGCATAAACAATATACAGACATCTGAATATATGTATGGTCATGTTATCTATGAAAATTAGTAATTTATTTTTTCCTTCACTTCATTTATAAATTTTCTGACACTTGTCTGTCAATATTTGCCAACATATATATTATAACTCACATTTAAAAAATTGAGTTAAAATGCGAGTCAACATGCCCAAGGCCTCAACCTTACCCAGCCCAGTTTTAAAATCAGGTGAGGTCGCCAAGGCCTCAACCCTTACCCAGCCCATATTTTAAATTCAGGTGAAGATACCAAGGCCTCAATCGTTACCGAGCCCAGTTTTAAAATCAGGCGAGGTTACCAAGGCCTCAAACCCTTACCCAACCCAGTTTTAAATCAGGTGAGGTTGCCAAGGTATCAACCCTACCCAACCCAGTTTTAAATCAGATGTGGTTGCCAAGGTCTCTACCTACCCAACCCAGTTTTAGAATCAGGTATGGTTGCCAGGGCCTCAAATCCAACCAACCTAAATTAATTTTAAACTCGGGTCAGGTTGAACTCTTTAACTTTCGCCAGCCAAATTTATAAAACACCCAACCCAAACTTAGCCAAAATCAGGTCGGGCTGGCCCAGTTTGGGTTAAACCCAATTTAGGATTATGCCTCTGGCCAACATCACAAAAGGTGGGAACATAAGAAAAGCCACTCTTAAGCATTATAAGGCAGGTCCAGTTAGAAAAGGTCACATCACCATTCCATAATTTCAAGGAAATCAAACTCGTAGTTGCCTCAGAGACAAAGGTGCAGAGTTAAAATGTCTCTCAGTTTATTGACTACCCAAGGTTGTAGATGCTTATGCTAATTCTTCACTCAGACAATTGGATCTTTCAAACCATGATGTTTTTCGATTAGAAGATTTGTTAAAGTGTTATGAATTGCCTTGCAAAAAGGATCAAAAGCTAAGACACAAACTATATCACCCGAAAGTCAAAATAAACAAAAGAGTATATTGTGCGCAGCATAAACAAGGGATACCTGGAAGTTTTCCTCCATAATTATTAATAGAGCGATATCTTAATGCCCTTTCCATGTCATCACCTGAAAGCGCCCGGATATGCCTAACAACCAAAAAAATATTCATATATATTTAAGAATTAGATCTAGCAAAACAGAAAACAGCAGAAAACACAGATAACTAAAAAGAAAAAGATCAAACTCTGACGGACTTCGCTTGTATTATCACATGAACAAATATTGCTTCTTCTGTGGCAGCAAAAATAAACTCACATGTGGGCTGTACTCTCCTACAAAAAAAAAAAACGAAAAACAAAAAAAACGAAGGAACAGATTTTGAATGTTAGAAGTGGCAATAGAAAGAATAATAACACCTAAAACAACATCCCCCTACATGTGGATGGAACCAATTAAAAAAGCTAAGCGTGATCAACAATTCACCTAAAAAAAGCATCATTATAATCATAAGCCGTTTCCCCCCAAAGCAGGGTAAGCTACATGGATTATTTTGCTCTATTCCCGACAATTTTCGGCTAATATCCTCAGTAACCCAAGCACTCTCATATCTGTCCTAATAACTGCTAACCACATTCTTTTCATACTCTCTTGTTTTATTGTGACTTACTTTATCCCACTCCTCCCAACTGGTGTGATTTCTTATCTCCACTACACATGATCAAACCACCTGAATCTACTTTCTCTTGTTTTATTACCTATTGATTATGTCTTTAAATGATCTTGAATTACTTCATTTCCAATTTTATCCTTAGTAGTTTTACCACACATTTATTTCAACATCCTCATTCCAACTACACTCCTCTAATGGATATATTGTTTTTTAACTGTCTGACACTCCACCCCATAAGGCATACTTGATTTTATACTTGTCCAAAAAATTTTCATTTTAATTTAATTGTTGATCAGCAACTACATAAAATTCCTCAAGAACAACACCATTTCTTCCACCTAGCTTAAATTTTATGTGCAACATCCCTACCAATTCCTCCACTTTTTTGAAATACACCAACTCCTTATTTATATTTTTGTTGCTATTAAAGCTGCATTCAATGTATCTTAGGCGCCAATTCACCCAAAAAGCATGTGAAGAAATTTTTAAGTGCAACAGATCTCGGAATACAAGCTGTGTTTGACAATTCTTTTCTCTTATCTTCTTTGCAGAATACTATGCATCGAAAAAGACAAGGTAAAATCAAATCATGTAGAAAGAAATAGGTTCTGTCTGGAACATGAAATTATCACAGAATTTGGTGGTGGAGATGAAAGGATTGAGGAACTTTCACACTAAAGAACAAATTCACAATTTAATCATCTATGAGATATCAAAGAAGCTACTAGAATTATGCATTGTTCATAAATAATCATGCGTGGCAAAATACCAAGAGGGTTTGACAATCCAGAAGAGGTTAATGGTTATATATTTTTGCATGATCTACTAAAAGTCATTGAAGCTTATGATAAGCAATTGAAGGAAAAGATTTCAAAAAGTAAATGTTGCATGACATATGTGTAAAATATGAGCAAGATGAATTAAAAAAACCAAGACGAATTTTAAAGAATAAAGTAATATCATTCAATGGCAGTTTGATAGAGGTAAGTGTACACCAACAAAAAGGCCATGTTGGGGACAGGATCGCAGCCTGGGTTGAAACCAGGAAGATCAAAGCCTGGTTGACCCAAATCCAGCATTCTTTAATTTGGGCTGGATTAAGGTTCCAACTGAAATAGGGTTGGGTTTGAAATGAACAAATTCAGGTTGGATTATGACAGGTTGGCCCTATTAACAAATAATCACATGCAATTCTGGTTGGATTGGACTCAAGTTACAATTGATATTGGAGGACTCTGGGTTCAGTTTGAGTTCAGGTTGACCATCGACCCAACGCACCCCAGCTGATCCCTCCCCCGCAGTTAATTCACTTTCACAAAATCCATTCTTGATTTTGTCTAACTTTTCTCACTTATACAAGCATATTGCTATCAAATATCTCCATTCATTATCAATGCTATTTTTATACCTAGTCATTTCACTTCGCACTATGTCTGTAGTCTGTAACTATAAAATTGACAATTGACTAGGATGATATTGAATAATGTAGATTTAAAATTTTGATACATGAACGAAACAAACAAACATACACGCATGCATTTATATCAAATCACAAACACTAGTTATAATTAAAATTAATTTTTAAACTCTTAAAATTCTAAAAATTGAAAACTTATACATAAAATTACAAAATAAATTCATGTATCAAATCAAATGGGTTATAATTAAGAAAAATCCTAACTATTAACAGCTAAAATTTATGAAATACATTTCAAAAAATATCATAGCATAATAAACATACTTTTAAAACATCTAACATGTCTATGAAATAAATAAATAAAAATCTCATATACAAGGTACCTTTGAAAAAATCAGAACAAAAATAAATAAATAAAAGATAAAAATAAAACCCCAATTTTGAAGATTTGGATTCTCATAGCAAATCCTAACTATATGTGCATTTCAAAGTAAAATGAATGTATAAAATGTACTTTTTTAAAAAATTTTCACAAAGTCTCAACACAACGGTTGACCTCGTATTCAACACCAAATATATAACTAAAACCATATTTCAATCCTCCACTACAATTGAAAATGATTTCTCTTTGTCAGAAGTTATATATTCCAATAGTTAGTATTATTAGCAAAAATGTTATTTGTTAATGGACCAAGGTTCAAATCATGGCTGTCTTAATTAATAATTCAAATTCAAAAACAAGAGTACCCAAGCTGACCATTTTCAATATATTTGGTTGATAGGTTACGAGAGCACACAGAGATAAAGATGGATGCTTAACACCATATTTGATCAGCCAAATAAGTAACTAATAGCCAGTTAAGATCACATAAAGAAATTCCCAACAAGCTCGAGTATTTAAAAGTGAATTAATAAAAAGAAAAAAGAAAAAACTTTTGAAAAGATCTTAATGGTCATGATATTGCAGGTGTACTCGTCATGGTTGTCAATTAGAACAAACTCATAAATCTTTCCATGGCATCAAAAGCTACATGATAAGATATCATACTTTATAATTCAAGAGTGAATCCACGTTTTAAATTTTTTGTGCAATAATTAGTGAAATAGTCCCATTTAAAAGACTCCTAAGCATCCCCAATCAGATAGTAAATTAAACAAGAAATGGTTTCGGTGTGATTTAAATCAAAATTCATGAATCAGATCATAAATTGTTGGGCCCAAAACCATCAAATTGCAAGATTCACTAGGAAAGTCATTTAAAACTGGGATTCAAAGTGTTTTGCCCAATATATAATCAAAATCAGTAATCATAAATTGCAGAATTTTGACAAATTGAGCATGACAATAGGAAAGAATTAAAAATAAAAGCATCTGAAAGACACTTAAAACTTGCAATTATACGAACCAAGACATTAGAATAGATGGCCTTTATTCATGTACAACCTAGGTAGAATAAAATCTAGATAACAATGATGATAATAAAGAACAACAAATAATCCATGAAACTGTGCTAGGGTTTGGACTCTTTAACCATTCCTAACCATACATGAGAACAGATGTAGCTATTTCGACTAAATTCACAGAAGGACACAAAGCATCAACTCTCGCTAATTAACAATGCAGAAGAATGACCAAAAATGACAGTATAAAACAAGTTCTTTGTTAATGAACCTGAAAAGTCTGTCATTTTGTGTAGAGGAAATGCATCTGGTGAAAACATCCCCAAATCTCACATAGGCAAGACCTCTCAGTGCTCTGTCATCCAAAGTTCCAAAGTGATCACATGAGTATGATAAATAAATAATATATACAAAACCATGGATCCATTGTCCTGCATTGGGACTCCATTACCATTAGCTCAGCATTAAAAGTGTGGCATTGGAGAACATGTTAAACAAATTTGAGGGCTGAAACCAAAATGTCAATAACTACAGCAGAAGCTGGTTCATCTTTAGGCATTTTCTACATCATCAACTCAACCTCTCTTGGCTGATGAAGAGATAATTGGTGGATCAGGAAGTTATGAACTCCCAATCAGCAATGTCTAGACCATAGCCAAAAGCAGACATTCTAACTGGGTGGTTGCTACGATACAGTTGAAAATGGTCCATAGCAGTTTCTAAAGGATTCAGCTGTTCTTTGGACTACCCAATAAAAATACTATTTGAACTTCTAGTGGAAAAAGTGACAACCTTTCAATGCAATTCCGTAGAGCCTGTGACAACGCAACTGCAACCTCTTCTGAATACCCAGGGGCTACCCAGAATCCAGATCCAACAACTTGAGTGCATATAAGCTAGATGTTAGTTAATAGTTTAATGAATATTGTAAAAAAAAAAAAAAAAAAAAAAAAAAAAAAAAAAAAACTTGTGATATTTTTCAATAAATACACAGTCAAAAGTATCAGTCTATAATTTGAAATATATAAGAAAAGGACCTATAACTTCAGACTTAGACCAAGAAAAAGAAATACCTCTTAATTTAGAAACTGCAAGTTGGGCAGTTTCAACAACAGATGAATATCGTCCAGGGAGAAAAAGCCAAAGCTTGATTTTCTCATCTGTGCATTTCAGACAGGTTGAACATCTTATAAAATCCATGTGGAAAAATAAAAAACCCCTAGAAAAAAAGTATGCAAACTGAAAGTTGCCGCAAGAATGCTTACCAGGGTTATGCATACCCTGAGAGGGATCCCAGGGTCCCACAAAGGAATTTGTCCATGTGCTGAGAAACCCTTCATTCTGCAACTGCATATGTGCCGAAAGTACCAAAAATGTAGCAGCATCTTTCTGCTCTGCTTTCAAACTGAGGGGAAATGGTAGAACAGCTAGCATCAGAAGTAAAGTCCAAAGGAAGACACCAGAGTTCCTTACATTAGCCCAAATGCAAAAACTAAGAATAAGTAGGAAATGAAATCACACATTTTCTCTGATAAAGAGTTCACATCTGATTCACAGGGAAGGAACTGGAACCAGGATATTTGCTGTAGGCCTCCCTGCACAACATCATAGAATGTGAACATAAAAACAATTAAGACCTGAGTTTAAACATGCAAGTAACATTCACATGTTAGAACGAAAAACAAAAGGTGTACCATGCATGTCTGATATAAGCTACCAAAACAAAAACTGGAAAATTAGAACAGAAAACAAGGCAACTTTGAGTTCGAGAATCCTTAATGCAATCAAGGCAGGCAAATCCATTTGAAAAAATGGTCAGTAGTATTGCCCTGCTTGCAAAGATGATAAATCAAGAACATCAATGATGAGTTTGAGTCAATAGGCATGCTCAATCAAATCATCCACATGGATTTTAATTCAGTTGGAACTACAGCTTCAAAAACTGAACATTGCAGCAATAGCTACTTGCTGGATCAAAGGTTATGCCATTTTCTAAATTCTTCCTGAGCAATGACTATGCGGCACTCAACTCAAGTCCACTATGAATGACTTATTCTATTGCCAAGTCCATATCCAGTTCACTAGCTTTTGTGGATGGAAAAAGCAGAGAACTTCCTCTATACTTAAGCACAGGAGCATTGAACCCACTTTAAATGGACAACAGGAATGATGAAAAATTGCAATCATCCAAATCGGGAATACCAATTCTAGACAAGATATTGTTCTTGAGTCCATAAAGATGTTTTTAGGGGTCAGCATCTAACTGTAAAAGTTTCCAAAGATTTTCAAAATAGTTTTAATCATTGATGTTTTATTTACAAGGTTAAATGCAACCCAAAATCATAATGGACAAAATAATGGTGTAGATCAAGATGACATATTCTAGTGCTAGCATGAGAAAGTGGACTATGCTAGAGTAGCACCTCCTGAGTGTTTGGTTTGGATGCATTTTACAGGCAAGCCGTAGACCAAGGCACAACATAGTCTAAGGGATGAGCTTATCTTGTGGCACATTCTGCAACCCGGGTTTGCTCCTTATCCCAATGGACATAGTAGTTTGATGACATAGTAGTTTGATTGATCTAAATTCATCAAGTGTCCTGTTGCACATCAAGTTTTTGTCTACCGCAAGACAGTGTTCTCTGATGTGTCTAAAACTAAACAAGTTTAAAACAAGATAATGTTACACATAAGGTTCTACTATTTCATTTAATTTCATACAAGGCTCCCCATCTGAATTTTCTAATTTTGTAAAATGGCCAAGGCTAGCAATTATCATGGTCGATCTACTTTCAGTGACGCACCACACAGCAGCAAATTATTAAATTTTCCTAAAAGAGAAAACAAAATATAATAGAATCAGTCCACCTTGCAAAACAACACAAGATGCTAGGGAATTTTTTTGTAATACAAATCATCTAACTAAGCCTCCAAACAAAGATAGATATATAAGAGAGGAAAGATAAGAGAATACAATTCTGAAGACATTCGTCCACATAACTCAAAAGCAACCAGTGCTCTTTCAGTAAAAATGCTTCCCAGTGCTTCTAGTTGTATCTTGCAAAATGTGAACTGGAGCCTTAATTTGCATTGATGGACCTGTGAAGCAAAAATGTAGTTTACAGAATGAAAAGCTTAATCAATTTGGGACAAAAGACGCAACAATAAAAAAGCAAGATCACCAAAAAATTATACACATAGCTTAACCCAATGAGATAAGACCATGGTAATCAAATGAGAAGCAGTTACAATATATAGCAATCATTTAGTGATATAAAAAATAAGACAATTTTTAAATTATCATGATACTGAAGGTTACCATATTTATATTGTGAAATATTTAATATTGCGATACCTGTTATTTATGGTATTGTATCATTGCAATATTTGTTTCAACCATACACGCCCTTAATCATCCAATTCATAACATAACACATCCAATGCCCTTAAAAAACCATGAGATGATCACAGGACTAAAGGAGTTCTTTGTAACACATAATTTTCTTTGTAACACATAATTATTATTATTGTGAATATCACATTTCTCTCATTCAAAGACTTCAAAGAAGGTAAGAAAGAACAAAGGCCTGGGCTTGGATTCAAACTGGGTTCTGCAAAAAGAAGTTTGAAGAGATAGGCAAACAAAACTCCCGCAGTCCTATGTAAGCATCACGCTCGAAGAAGATAGCTCTGCGGCTTTTCCTGTTAGACCGAGCTCAGCCTCTCTTCTGTCTTACAATTACATTCATAAAAACATGGATGAATTACTCGTTGATGATTGAGAAAGAGACAGAGAGAGGGAGAAATGATGGGCTAAGATCTAAACTTAGACAACTTGATCAATGCAAAGGAATCAAAAAGTCGTTCTCCATTCATCTCACATGCATTTATGGGATACAAGTTCTTCTGTGGAAATTGCCCATGAATGACCAAGATCCATATGGGATAACTACCTACCTTCCCATGTGAGTTGTCCACATAGAAGATTGTTTGGCATTCCATGATTGGTTAATTATCTCAATCAACAATCATGGATCATAAATGTATACAATATTGAGTCCAAATACATTGTATATAAAATTACGCAATGAGAAATCCACATATTGACTAGGAACTTTGGTACTCGATCCAAGCCATCCAATCACAAGATACCTATCTTGGATCCTAGCAGTTGATTGAAACATGACCTTTCGCCATCAATATTTAATCATCATTCTGTTTTCAGGAGCTTCCTTACTAAAACAATTAGTGTCTGTTGTCAGATAGTTTGTTCCACCAACTTTGTTAATTGTCAGAGAAGTGCGGCGACCCTGCTTTGGGACACATAGCACATGCCAATCCCACTTGCTTAACCATTTTGAGCTAATCACGTTTTGAGAGTAAGATTTTCTTAATTAAACTAACCTGTTTGCTCTTGTCACTTTCACTAGACTACTGGTTTTTCATTTGCCCCATATGTGAGAACTGCCGGGGAGCCAACAATCCACCTTGTCCGCTTTGCATTTGGATCTTCATGAATCAGGTATCTACAGTTGCCCCTGAACTGAAACAATCAGAATGGTCAAGATACTCCTGATTTGAAGCATTGGAAGCAATCTAATTATCTACTTCTCTGTACCATTCATTTCTCGACTCAAATCTGAAAGTCAAAAACATCAGGTTGACTTCTCTCCCCCGCAATCCAGCAAAAGTAGTTCAAAATATTGGCCCTAACACAACCCATTGCCTGGCCTGTGTGCGGCAGCATTAGCAGATGCATGAACATCATTACAAAGAAGATGAGCACTGAAGAGGCCTAATAATAGAATTGCCTCCAAGAGATTTTAAATTTCAATTGAGAAAAATTTTCAGCTAAAATAATCGAATATTCAATCCTGAATTCCAATTTAATTTGGAAACTTAAAAAAAAAATCCACAATACTGAAACCACCAAACATAGAATCGATCTCCATTCAATCAGCCAATGGAACCTTGATTCCTTGAGATGCAAACTAATGAAGATAGTTGAAAGATACAAAGTTGTTGACGTGATGGTTTCCAACTCATACGATCTTAATCCCAGAGCATCACAAAAATAAAACTCCAGAATCCAGTATCTTCTTCCAGACCACATGCCATGTATAAACGCCAAATACTTGCAAGTTTTGAGGGCGTAGCAATAAACCAACAACCAAAATCACCAAACTAGCCACCCCAGTCATACAAATACGCCACTCAATTACCCACACTCAAAAACATTCGTGCAATTGCACTGCGGTAAAAGTGCAACCAATGGGCAGAAGAAACTGATGCTCTGCACAGTCAAATCAACTACAATCATTCCAGCTAACATTACAATTTAACCTAGTATTGCTAGCAGCAATAGTTCGATCACTGGATATTAAAACTAAAATATTACCAAAACGCCCCAAAACCCTAAACCCCCAAACCAAATCTCGTAGAGAAACACCGCATTCCAATCCCATCCCATACATATCGACACAAATCTCACAAGAAATCACAACAAGTGAATGCATAAATCAAAATCACACACGACGAGAAGAAAAACCCCGATCAAAAGAGACTAAACAAAGAAAACCATGCAACCATCAGTTATTCCGGAATAAGCAAATCACAAAGGACAGCAGAACAAATATCCAGTACAAATCACTCTCTGATCTGAACCTAAACCCTACCAACCCCATGGAAAGAAAAAATGTTATTCACCAACAATCAACGGTGAGATAAAAGAAATGCCGCATACAAGAAGAACGATCAGTCGGCGGCAGGAGCGACGGTGGCCTGGTCTGTCGGCTATTGGGATGAGATGAGGCAGGAAAACTCAGAAGATGAAGAACCCTAAACTTAAGTGAGAGAAAATCTCGCCCCAGGAGAGAGAAAAGAGGAGAGATAAAAATATGACGGAGATGGAGGAGGAGAGATGCAAGCGAGCGACAGAAAGAGGAAAGTCGTCGGTTGGGAGTTCAGACAACAGCACGGCTCCGCCTGCTCCTCCGGATGTTGGAAGGACTCGCTACTATATCCTACGCATGCAAGGGATGCGAAACAGTCAGGAATGGAACACGTGCCAAATGCGATCAATAGGAATTAAAAAAAAAAACAAAAACAAAAACCTCTTCGGAGTTTGGCTGTGAAAGGAGAAATCGGCAAGGAAAGTCATCAACTTGCTTATTTCAAGGGTTTATTCGACGCCTATTTATTGTAATAATTTTATTTTTTAATGAGTAAGGAAATATTTTTATTTTAAGGGTTGTTTTGTTGTTTTTTGTCCTAGTAATTTTTTAATAATGCTCATACTTTTTAATTATTATCCTTTATTTGCTTTGACTTTATTCATTTCATGGCTGATATTATTTATATAATTGACATTTATTTCTTCTTTTATTTTTCTATCCAACAGCAAATTAATCATTTCCACAAGATAATCGCATTTTCTTTGGAATCTTAAGTTTTCTACTAGTAAAATTATTTTTTTCAATAATTTTATTTTTTTAAAATTATCTTTATCTATTTATCTATTATAGACATAGCTAGTATCAATTTAAAAATAATTGTAATAAGTAGTCATTGTATTTTATTCATCACCATTAGAATAAGATTGAAATGGTTTCTGGAAATTTTCATGAGGAAATAAACACTATTTTAAAAAATATAAAAAAAAATTATAAATTATACTACAATTTTTTCAACCGTGGGAGGGTCGATAATACCAAAACATGTTTTAGTGAAAGATAGTGAAAAAGAGTAGAACCCGAATATATAAATATCATATGGTAAATTCACAATTTGAATTACTTAACTTGTTAAAAGGTAGAATTATCATTTTAAACAATTTTAAAAATTACTATAGAACATTCAAATTTGTTGAAGTTTCGTGATCTCTAATAAGATTATGTAAATTTTGATATAATTTTCATTAAAATAATTAAAATGAATTAACAACTAAAATAGGCATTCATTAAATCTTTCATAAACTTTATTAAACTTTGATGTAAATTTTATTAAAGTTCATTAAAATTTATCAATATATATTGAATATTTTACATATTTTCTTTGAAATTAACATGTTTGCATTATAGTTTGCTAAAGATCATTATAATTCATTAGATGTTTTTATGGATTTTAATGGGTTACTACTACGGTTTGTTGATTTTTTCATCTTTAACAAACTCCCATAAAATTATTTAAAAAGTAGTTTACTATTTTATTTTTTTTTTAATATTAAAATTACATTTGAAATCCATATTTTACTTCCACAGCTGCTTCATTATTAATATTTACATAAATTATAAAAAGTCCAAATAAATCCACAGATCTCTTATTTGAACATTTCTAAAAGTCCCATAGTGTTTTACGATTGAACACATTGTAGTATAAACCTTTTCATCATTACATATTAGATTTTCAAATTTGCAAATTCCTTCGAGCTTTCTGCTAACAAAGGTAATTGCCTCTTGTGCGACTTGGTATCAATCACTTCTAAAAGAATTCTTCTTTAAACTTGGCTCTAATACCAAAAGGCCTATATTTTTTTATTTTATAATACATTATTTGGAGTAAGTAATTAGGGGATGATATATTTTCTATTGTTAAAGTTTGAAAAAGATAAAAGTAACGTCAAATGTTATAAATGTGAAAAATATGGATACTACACCTCAAAATATTATAAAAGATAAGTACGAGAATTAATATTACAAAAGGATTTAGATTTGGAAGACTTAACTAAAAGATTAAAAGATTTATCATACTCATATTCTTCTGAATCAAAAGAAGAAATCACAAGGTCTTCCTCAAACTCTTCAGATAATAATTCAGAAGATAATGTTTAAAAATTTTCAAAATGTCACTGTTCTATCTCTTCACAAGAATACGAAACTTCTAGTTCTTCGAATTATTTTATAAATGTTTTGAACTCTACTGATAAATTATGTTTACAACTTATTAATAATTTATCTGATAATCAACAAAAAGTTCAACTATTAGAAAATTTTTTAAATACCCCAAAAGCTAAAGATAAAAAAAGGATGAGATGTTTAATCTAGAAAACTTTCCTTCATTATTAAAAATTTAAATACTTATTTAAAATGAATTCCTCAAAAACCTATTACCATAAATGAACTTCAACAAGAAATAAAAGTATTAAAAGAAGAAATATCATAATTAAAAAATAGAGTTTAAATATTAGAACTATAATCTTCACTTAAACCTGAAAACAATGAACCTTTCTTAGAAAATAATACAGAAAAATGACTTTGATGAAGAATTAAATAAAATAAATAAAAATTTAATTTCTACTTCACAAATATGGATAATAATGCTTGCCATATGTTTAGATGTTAAATTTTTAACATCCTTTTCAATAATATTTTTAACAACTCTATAGTGAATTCGCAATAAAAATTCTTTGCTTAAGAAGTCAGTTTGGAACTTGTTTATACAATTTACAATAGCTAACATTACTCGCATGTAACATTGGATTCGTCCAAAAAGTCTGATGCTATTGCCATGCGTAGATTTTATTTTTATGTGCTTTTTTCCATCCCCGGAGTGCAATTGAAACTATACGGTCGATCAAACAATTATTCTGTAGCATGTCTCCAGTTGAAACTATATGGTTGATTACATAATTACTTAAAACCACGATAAGATACAAAGCAAACCCATTACAAATGACTACGAAATTAACAACATTCAAGAAGAGAGAATAAAAGATACGCATCATGCACTATCCTGTACTAGGGCCTATGCGTAGCATCAGTAGACCACAACAAGGGAAGATGCTCAACCGAACTGATGAATTTGCAAGCCAAGGCCCTCACTCTGGAAATTCTGGTCCAACGGTTCCTTGATCTCATTTTGATTGTCCCAGGAGAGATTGCACCACCAATCGGATTCGCCTTCAATCTTCACCTTAGCAGGATTAAGGAGTGGGAGTTGTCGCAGCTCGGAACATTCGCGGGCTCTTAGCTTTTGCAAACCAAGAAGAGAGCCACCACGAAGATGAAGAGCATGAAGTTTTGGGGATACAGCTCCTTTAGAAGAACTTTCTTTTGAACACGCACTCCAGTCGAGCGCGGAATCAAATGCGCACGGTGCAGTGTTTCCAACATTTATAAATTCGGATTTGTACCCCACAGCATCTCGAATCTGGGACAACACTGGAGATGTAAGTGTTTCAGGACTGTAAAATATAGCACCTATGACACAGTTCTCAGCCTCCACAAATCAGATACCCACAGCCTTTCTTCTAACCCCTCGATGGCATTCATCTTTCATCAAACGGAACTTCCGCGTTTTGGCACCTCTCAACTAGGCATTTCTTCGAGAATTTTTTTGATTTTCCCACAGCCAAATTGGACAGCCATTTTCACGTAATCAAAACAGCCCTGCTCTTGCAGCCACTCGGTACGATGCTGCCAGGCCGGAGATTAACAACTCCTTCAATCTCCAAATGTTGGCTGACATCCGTTAAAGGATTTGTTTTTGAATGGATACCAGCATACAGAAGTGGCTTCTTCCTTCTGCAATCCACCACCCTTGCTATTTCCTTCAAGAAGAGATGTGGAAATGGAACTTGGAGAAGCGCTTATCCCAAAGCGGAGACTCGAAACTCAGAACTTGGAAAACGTTGGCATCACTTACAGATTTAAAAGCTGCTTCGTCTCTATTTTCAGCTTGCTCTTCAGAGAAAGCAATGGTAGAACCACCGCATTGGTCCCATTTCGGCTCTCTGGGCAGCCATTAAAGTTCTACCTGACGCTCTTCAAATGTTGCAAGTCAATGAGATTGAGGTGCTCTAGATACGTGAGCTCCAAGATCAAATGCGGGAATTCCTTTATTGTAATGCTGGAGAGATTTGAGTGACTGGAGATTTGTGAACCCTTCCAAACGGACAATCTCTAAGCTTCAGCACCTTCTTAAAGAAAGCCGAGCGATTTTGGTCTTGCAGAAGCTTATGGCTCGTAGTTTCGGGATGTCCTCCAAGCAGACATCTTTCAAAGCTCCGCATCTGACATGTGTTCTTCCAATGCCGGGAGTTGCCTCAGTTGAGAAAGCATCACCTCCTCCAATGCAGTGCATTCCGCTAGCACCAACTTCCGCAGGCTGGTTAAGTTCACCACACACAAAGACTGAGCTGAGGAGAATACAAGTCAAGTGTTCCAAGCCTTCCTAAACCTTCCAAAGAGGATATCGGTGCCAAGGAGATAACAACTGCTCAGAAATAACTGCTCCAGGTTGGACAAAGAAGAAAGTGATGGTGTGAGGGAGTGGATGTTGGTACGAGAAAGATCGACAAGACGACGAAGGTTGCACATGTGCTCAAAGGACTCTGGGCATGTCAGACAGAGGAGTGCCGCGAACGTCTAGTATTAGGTTCTTCAATGCTGGTGGGAGGCTATTTAGAGAGAGGCATTCTTGTAGTTTTAACAGTCTGTGGTGAGCAAGGGATGATAGGGAGGGTGGCAAGGACGTGATGCCGGTGCGGGAAAGTTCTAGGACTTTGAGGTTTGGAACTTACTTGAAGAAGGTCTCAAGCATCTCTGTCAGTTGATGATTATTATGGAGAAGCAGAGCAGAAAACTACTCCACTCTTGCGGAACGGGGACCGCAATTGATCACAGCTCTATCGCTTCCAAAAGCTTATCTATAATAAGCAAGAACTTGCCGCCCCTGAGTGACTTTTCAATCTTTCTTGCAACTTCTTTGTCGATAGCTTTGCTCCTCCTCTTCCTTATCCTGGCTGCTGTCATCATCATCGTGAACAGAAATGTCCAGCTGCTTTGCAATGCTCCCCTGCAACTTACCAGAACAGAGCACTTATTCTCACTACTTAATATATGCCGCCGGGGAGAGCTTATTCTCACTACCTTTTCAGAGAACTGCAAACTAACAATTCATCTTAATTAATGAGAAACTAAAATCAGTATTGCACCACACAGAAAAATAAAAATGCTTTTGTTATTTAGAAAGCTACTTAACGAGACAGGAAATTTTGATCAAACTTAGGCCAAGAAAAGAGAGTGGTTTCGTTATCCGCATTTCTAGGGAAGGCAGCAGAAAGTCTAGCTATCAAGTGTACTTTAATAAAATAAAATAAAAGCTAAATTTTTTATTTTGCTGCCGAATTTGTAGAATGTAGAATTTATAAAAACCTCCATACCTCTACAGTTTAATCAGTCGGCAACAATTGTGGTTAAATAAGTTTATGTGATGCAATCAGATCCCTAAAACATATACTTCAGCGATGATCACGAGACCTGTTCATTTTAAGGGTACTCTGAATTCAATATTGTAGTTTATAAACTAGTCATCTCTTAAGGTATACGTCCACTCATTTTATATGATTAAGATACCAGCGTGAGAGTTTTAACTACAATCGGTACACATACCATATGCTCACCACGTGAGTGTTTGGGTAAAATTTTTGTTAGTCGGATTAATTGTACAGTTCGCTAAAGTGCAGGAGAGAAAGAATTCCAATTCAGGTGGATAAACTCTCTAAGCTACAAGTGGCATGTAGCTGGTGTACATGATTATACTAACTAATTTTTTTTCAATTATAGTTTTCAATTAAATAAATTTTCATCAGTACATATATTTCACATTGAATGGACAATAATTTCATGCGAAAAAACACAACACCTTAGACAATGAAGAAGAACATAAGCTCAATGAATAAAGAGGAGCAACAAAGAAATGAAATGGCCTGCTTGTAACCAACCGCTGAGCGGGCAGAGGAATGAAAGCAAGGTATACTATTCCAAGTGCCAACGCAATCAATGGAGCAACTCTTTTACGTGGGGAAAAGCAGGGCGGGCGGAGAACGCAGCTATGTAGTAAAATTAGATAAAGAAAGTAAATTGAGATGCCTGCCTTAAGAAGAAAAAGGAAAAAGAATTCCACATTTGAAAAAGAGAGTAAATGGAGACTACCCTTGTATGTATGTGTGTATGTATA
>JAYJMB010081773.1:6736-21763 GCA_036873735.1 Pouteria campechiana
GGTTTTCTCTGTAACTTAGAATCTTAACACAATTTTATTAGCCCAAGTTCAAGTTATTTACAAGTTTTGCTGTTATCTAAACTATACACCTAAATTTAACACTCTCTTATCTCTAATAAGCTCACCTATTTCCAATGGTTAGTTTGCAGACTTTTGTGGTCCTATGAGTTTTCTTTGTGACATTCTCTACGAAGGATTCAAAAGTAAAAATGTGTTCCAGAACCTTCAAGAGAACTCTATTAAATGAAGTTATTTCCTCTATGGCTTCTTTTGTGCACAAACTATTATGAAAGTTTAACTCTTTTTTTTAGTTTTTTTAGTTCTAAGTTATTTTTTATTGTACTTGGACTATTTTCATGCTATTTCTTAATAGAAAATGTTCTTCCAACAAAAGTGAGTCGTGGTTAATTTGATAAGCTTATAACTTTTATTAATATTTGCAATCTTAGAAATATTATCAATAATATCCACTTTTTCTCATTCGTTGTTTCTTCATCTTTAAAATCGAACCCTCTTTTCTTAGTCATTGTTTGTTCATCATCAAAATTTTGATATTTTAAAATTGAGAATCCATGTTTTAGACTCAATAAATTCATAATTTGAAAATGAAAAAAAATTATATTTTGCCAAGACTCCTTACCTTAAATATTGAACCAACCTCAATTAAAAAATTAACTAGCACTTAGTAAAGAGTAACAAAATGTAATAAAGAAAAAAAGGAAAAATTAAACTATTATTCATATTTTTATGATTATAATTGATTTTCAAATTTTATTTCAAATTCTAGTTATATGACATAATACAACAGCATGAGAAATATAAAAGAAAAAATGGATTAAGTTCGGATTGTCAAAACCCCGACCCTATTTGAAAAATTGGTAGAGTTAAACCCGATTTGTATAACTGGGGTTTCATAGTTCTCAACAAAAGGGGTTGGTTTAGTCGGGTTTGGGCTGAACCGGACCATATTTACATGCCTGCCCATAACCCACGCACAAGTAAGACGCCAAACGCCAAAAGTAAACAGAATATCTTCAAGGAGGAAATATTCCTACTTAACGGGAAGTAGTGGTTCATACGGCATCATTTGAAACACGCTCAAAAGCTCATCGCTCATGCCCCTCATTTCAACCTTGATTCCAGACATCTCTCCGACCTCCAATCTTTCAACATTGCCACGGCTAACAATCCCTACTGTGCTGTGAAAGAAAGGGAGATTTGCTTAAGAAGGTAATAGAGTTTGGTAGGTAGGTGGGAGGGAAGCTTCCTATTGGATATCAGAAATGAAAAAGAAAATTATATACATGATGGATTGCAATTGACTGATGCCCAGGTGTACATCTAATTGAACGTATCCAATCACTAGCTTAAATGTTAGGTAATGCATAGAAAGGGGATTAAGTTTTAGTAACCTCTAGGGTGACTATCGACAGAAGTCAAAAATAATTCAGTGAAATAGAAAACAAAGATAAAATAAATAAAATTTATATAAAAAAAGTAGATTATAATGAAAAATATAAACTACAATAGAGAAAATTTTTGTAAGGGTTGATATATGTCAATTTCATATCTAATAAGAGAAGTTGGGAAAGGGAGTGTTGAAAACTCTTGACGTTGGTTCTTAACATGCCAGTAGTTGATTCAGGCATTTGTCTAGTGTGGAATTGCACACATATATTCTGTAGACTACAGTTTGAAAAGATTGGCCTGATTTTGGAGAGGGGCATGAATGATTCTGATTCATTTCGGGAGGAATGAGTGGAGCTGATTCTAGAGAGGAAGGAACTTTATGTGATAGGACCTACCACTTTTCATTTTAATGGTACCCTGTCAAAGTCTGAAAGCATGATGACCAAAGAGACAACATGGCCATTCTGTTCGGTTGGTGGGGAATAGACTCAGCATCTTCGCTTTTGAGGTGAAAAGCAAATCGATTCATAGCAGAAGGCTGTAAAGGGATTGAATTGTGCAGAAATACTGAGGGTCTGCTTTTTCAGTCGGTACAGAGATGAAGCCCATGTTTGATACTAATGATACTGTTTCAAAATTGGAACTTGGCACATAGAAACTAGAGCCCCTGCCTATGAAAAAACCAGATGTGAACTCTTTCAGAATCTCATGTTGAGAAATTTTGACTTGGTGAACAACATGCATATTTAATCTTCAATGGGCCATAAAAAGATGCCCCCCTACCACGGACTAAATTTCCAAGATTACAAGATGGTAAATTTCCAACCTGGTCATCTTTTGATGAATAAGGCCCACTTCCACAGACTGAAAACCCAGACGGTACACTACCTTAAGTAGGAAAGGAATGTATAAAAGTTACAATGTTACTTGCGCCCTTCTCTCTACTTGATTTCTAAGCTAACTTTTCAAATGCAGCAAGAATCACATGTAATGCCCCCCGCATTTCTGGTTGCTAATAAAGACTCCAAGGAAATAGCCTCATTTTCTGCACCCACTCCAAGCTCATATCCAGTTTATTTTCTTCCTCCCAATTTTATTTTCTCAGTATAGGAAATTAATGGAAGGGAAGGAGAACAAACCGAAGCTCTCTTGCATTTGGCGCAAGCTCTTCAACCTCATTAGAGGCCAACTTGCACTTGAAGGCCTTAGAAAGGTGGTCACTGAGGGGAAGGCCAAAGGCACCAGCGATCAACGATGGCGCAAGAACGTTGACGATATCCAACAAAATGGCAGTAATTCTAAGGTCGCAGTAAGAGAGCGTGTGCTCGGTGCTCCTATCACCATCCCAGTGGAAAGTCCTACTGGTCTCAAGGACATTCTGGTAGATGAAGAGCTTTCACCACAGCAAGATACAGCTGAGGTAGGCAATGCCAAACAAATGCATGAGAAGGGGGCTCATGAAAAAGATGGTGCATCAGTGAATCACAAATCAAAAGAGCAGCAAAATCATGGAAAGACCAATGGTGAAGTGCGGGATATTAACCAAAGGTCCAAGGACTATATCAAGCGTAAGAAAAATGATCTGAGTAAGTCGACTAACGGCAGTCCTGGGACTCCAAAGGCTACTGCAGCTGCCCCCTCCTCCAATCTCTAGCAACCCTGCACGAGCGCATCATTCACAGGGTGGAAATCCAACATAGGTGGTTATTGTTCCCTTTATGCCAGCTGAGGTTAAATGCTTGTACTAATAAATGAGATCATATGCATGCATGTGTTCTTCTCCCTGTTGGGATTCTTGTATTCTCTACTTGGAATAACGAATTTAAACTATCCAAATGGTGTCCTACATGTACGTACAATGGCCCAGAATTTATGCTTAATTGATCATGTACTAAAGAGGTAAGATCCGCGGCTTGCGCCTTTGGTTGGTGGCATAGATTTGATTAATTATAAAAGGAATGAAAATAAAGCCATGAATATGTTACCTACCTCAAATCCTGTATTAGCAGGTGCTTTCTGAATTGGGTATGTTTTTAACTGGTTACGTAACATGCTGGAATGGAGGTTGCGAATTGGGATACTCAGAAAAACTTAATAATAATTCTGTATCTGAGATTTTTTATGCCAAATTTACAGGGTGTGGGTGGCCAGAGTATCAAACTCACTAGTTAATGTTTGCATCCATTTCCAAGGATCACCCCGGGTCCTTTGTATGCGGCATCTAAGAGTGATTAAAAGGTTAACCCCCATCTGTTTAAGAAGATGGTTTTTAGTTTTCATTGCATGTTCCAGACATGTTTGGAAGTGATCATTAGTACTAGGCATTGCGAAGAATGAATGGAAAGAGACATCGGAGAGAGTTGGGGAATAGTCACTAACATAGATATTTGCACAAAGTTGCGTAAGCGGAAGGTTTTTGCATCGTAGATAGAACAAGGGGAAAGATGAAGTTTGGGCTAAGCTTCCAGCCTTTGAGTAGAAAGGGGTAGAAATTTGGGTCATGCCTTCCAAGATTTAATAACTGCATGTGCATGTTTGGATAAGGTGAAAGGGGAAGAAAAAGTTATTAACCTTTCTTTATTTACTAAATAAAATATTTATCTACTCCAATCGATCCTACATTTTTGTAATACAATTTTTTATTATCAATATTTTTTTTAAAAATATCTATTTTATCTTTATCCATTATTTCATTGTCAGCATTTTTCTCTTGTTAATATCATTTCATATTCCATGAGGTAATTTTACATTCCACCAATCCAAGAAAATTCATAATTTTCCAAAAAATTACTTTTCAAAATTTGATTGCCATAAATTTAATTCCAACTTCTACTCAAAAACAATCTCCTATTGGAAAATGATAGAACAATATTTTCTATCTTTCCCAACAAAAAATCCTTTATTGGCGTGTTTGGTACACTTGAAAGAAAATGGAAAGAAATATATGGGATAATGCTGGCGATCAAGTAACTAAGGGCTTGAAAGCAAGATGGATTTGCTTGGAATTGAATTAGATGTAAGAAAATTATGATGTAAGGTTAAAATAAATTGGAAGTAATGATCCAAATCATTACAACTCTAGGAAATGGATTTTCCATGGAATTTAATATGAAGGGTCCCAAATTCATGCCACCCAACAAGCCCTAAAGTTAAAAGAAACAAAAAGTAATGATGAAAAACTATTGCAATTGTCACAACCCGGACTTAGAATAATGATTTTTTGTCGTATTATGGGTCTAAGTGTGATTAATCTCAAGATCTATTATGCCTTAGATGAAACACAATATAAGAGAAGACATGCACAAAATAAACCAAAAATACCCCACTTTATTGAATAATAAATTTATTACTTTAAGTTAGAATACATCATTCATATATCTTATTTAAGTTGGGGAGTAAATAAAATTTAAAAATTAAAATTTTTCAATCTGCCACAAAGATCTTCAATAACCTGGCCCTTGATTTTCTTCAACTTTGATTAGTACTATCTGAAAAATTATAAAAAATTTAGTTATGAGTTTTAAGAATTCAATAGGTGGCAAGGACAAACAATCTAAACCATCATATCAAAATCTCAACATTTTCTCTTGATTTCTTATCATCTGACTCATTAATTACAAGGATTACATGGGAATAGGGAATCTAGATATCTCATGACTGATCTAGTGGACCAAATCAAGCATCTAATGGATAAAATCTAGGTCATTTAAATCTGTTCACATAAAATTTAAAGATCCAGTCATGTTTTGGAAAATCAAATCTGTCCATGTTATCTAGAATACTCAAAAACCTAAAAATCAACTATTTAATCATCAAAGTCTGATTTCTACAAACTCCAAATTTCCTATTTCAAATCTGTCCATTCATTAAAAAAATAATTTCACCATTGCTGCCAAAACCAGAAAAAAAACTCATCCCAGCCCCCTGCCCCATCATGCCATCACCTGCTGCCCCTCTGCCTTCACCTGGCTCTGGCACGTGTTGCCACTGGCAATGCCCACTCGCTGCTATTAGGCTATGTTAGGTGCGCTGGCAGCATGCGTCCAGCATAATTTGGATGATTGGTCAAGCTGGTTGGCTTGGCCATTTCTTCCTCCGATCAGGCTATGAGACTAGATAAAATCTAATGTCCCCCTTTCTCTAATTTTGGATGAACGGACTATAATTGGTAGCTATGACGTGTTGATTTATGGCTTGGATTTTTTGATTTTTGAGTAGCTAAAATCTAGCCAGCTAAAATCAATAATTTAATGTTGGAAATTTTAAAAATGTAAATTTTCACTATTGTAAAGTTTTGGTAATTTTTATAATGCGGCATACTGTAAAATTGAATTTTTGAGAAATTCTATTATTAAAAATTTATATAAATGGATGAAATATCTATATTAATGTGAAGATGATGAGGACATATGTTAATTAATAATTAATAGATGAAGAAAAATTAAAAATTACATGTGAAAAGCTAAAAAACTGAGTTACCGGTAATTTTTAAAAAATTTTAATTTAATAACATTTAATTAAAAAATAAATGATGAAATTATAAAAATAATAGATGAAAAATTGATTTGGGTATATGATATATCAAATGGATGACTCACATGTGTAAAGAATGATAATTTGATGGCATTTTAAAAATTCAAAAGAGTGAATGTGCATAGAAGTGGGTAAACCATAGACTGCAAATATATATATATATATAAGTTTTGTTTTTTTAATGCCCATCCCATTTCCATCGTTTCCATCTTCCAGCCCATGCTAGCCAACACAAACCCTTCTCCCCATCATCCCAATCTTCCATTTTAGACAATTTTGCTTCAAGTGATCCATAGTAAATTTTAATTCAAGTAATTAGTGGGCCATAGGATGTATTTTTTCTTGAGATCAAGCAGTGGTAGTCACCCAAACCTGGTGAAGTATTGGTGATTAGTGAAACCCACCAAAGGAATTTGAAGATTAAGGTACGTGCTTAATCTACTTTAAATGGTGATGATATTTATGAAAGAATATTATGCAAAAGTTGATTTATCTTTAAGGAATTTCAAACCCTAACTCAAGGGGGTTTGCTAAAAATTTTAATAGGGAATTAAGGCTTTGTTAGAGCTGAAAATTGGAGTTGAGGACTATGCAAATTGCTCAATTAATTAAGGTAAGCAGATAGTTGTTTTAAGTTATTTTAAGTTCAATTTAATTTCTTTGAATGATTACAATTTGGGCACTTGTAATCTTAAATTTTTGTATATGAGTTACATGATTTTAAATATGTATTATCTGCCCCATGCAACCATAATTAATATATTATATTAGCATGAATTAAATTATATTGAAAATAATGGAATTTGGATGAACAGTGTACTGATAGAACACCTTACCAAGTAACCTTCTTGAGGTTGATTAAAACCCAATTTAATGATGCTATTTTGCCAAAATAAAAATCTTGGTAAAATATATAACTGAATACTATAATATCTAATTTCATGAAGAAATTCCACCGTTTGACCCCTCAAAAAAATACAAACATTAAATACCCTGAACATGGGATGTTGATAGCATCCCACCCTTTTGAAATTTTGCTTTATTTTTAATCTTCTCATTTTGAATTAATTTAAGCTAAAATTTTTATAAAAATTCTATTATATTATTAGGAATTGATGTAAAAATTTTGAGGGAGAAAAAGAGATGTATAATTTCATCTAATATATTTTTCTTTATATGTTCATATTTTAATTTTAAATTGATCAATTTACATTATTTTGACTTAAAATTTTGATCAAACATTTTTTTATTATTGGGAATATACAAAAATAGTTTTAGGTCAATTGGATATTTATAAAATAGTAAATAAAAATTTTATTTTAGAAATTATGTACATGTATTCTATGCCCCCGGGAGTGCCAGTAAAATTTAGTTTTGGCGCCTGATTAGTGCAGAACTCAGTGTGCTCATTTATGTATTTTATGATGCTTGTGCGGCCAACCTGTATCCGCCATGTGGCGTGGAGTGGCCTTGTTGACCAGTGGGCTATCGTGTGGGCAGCCGACGCGGTCGGGCGTTGCTATTGACCTGGATAGCCTAATTGCTATGACTGACCTGAGTAGCTTGTGTAGGCGTATTTATAGAGAACTAGTACTCTTGTGAGGTGATGAGGGCAGGGTGCCACTAGATACAGCAATATGACTATGTGGGCCTAGCAGGCTTCTAGCCGGGAGTGCCAGGATGGACCTGACACGTTGAAGAGTAAAAAGGTAGTGTTATGGTTTGTATGCCTCTTGGGAAGGAGTGTGTGGATGATGGTGGGGTATATACGGGTATAAGAGGTAATCATGGATTTGTAGATACAAAAGGGCAGTATGACATATCGGTATTTGAGTCGATATTGACCAATTAACTATGTATATGATATCATTATGAGTATGTATATGAAATAATTAATGAAATGTTAACATTAAAATCTTAATGAACCTAGCCACTGACTGAGTTTGCCCAGACTCAATCTTTTATTTAAATTTTAGCTGAAAGGTTAGAGGACGGAGCACAACATGGTGTTGGGTCTCACAACGGGGCTAGGTCGTGACACTAGTAGAAGCTTTATTCCTTTTCATGATGTATGATGATGTATATTGTTGGATGAATTTTGGATGTATATGAGACATGTATCATTACTTAGTTTTACAGCATGTCATTTTATGGCGTAAGTATATATGATTTGACAATTAAGGTATAGTGTACCCCGATCTTAGTCTGTGGGTGTTGTGGTAATATGTGTTTTGGAGGCGGCAGTTATATAATTTGTGTAGAAAATGGTAGGGCCTAGAGGTGGCCATATTATATTTGCATATTTGAGGGTATTTGTTATATAGTTATTGTGGTTTAGCATGTTATATATAGGATAACAGTGGTAAATTAGGGGAGACTATCGGAATTTTCTTTGAACTTACCACTAGTAACACTCTAGAGAGGAGGGGTGTTACATCTGGGCATCTAAATTAGATGATTGTGGCTCTGGTTTGGGCAACTAATGAAGGTTGGATGGTCAGATAAAAATCTAGAATCTAAAATTGATTTTGAGATCTAAAATTTAAGTCTGAAAATTTGAAATTCTCTGGTTGATTTCCATAGCATACATCTAATTAAATCTTAATTTTGGGTAGTCGTTTCAAAGATGAAATTGGATCTCTGTTTTCTAGAAATAATTGCCAATTATATGGTATTATCACTGCCCATCATGAATCTGATCAATGCATGGCCGATGAAAACATTGAATAGCATTTGCTATCCACGTTAACTTGATGTGTCGGTTTGGGAAAATTAGCCTGACACGCAAAATAAAATTTGGATTGGTTTCATTAGTTTCATAATTTTGTCTATCCTAAAATATTAATTTAGGGATTTTGTCTTTATATGCTAGTTTTATGGAAAGTGGCTACCCTAAAAATTTTAGGAATTTTGTCTCTGATTTCCTAGTCCAAAGCACATAAAATAAAATTTTAAATTAAATGCAAGATGAAATATTAATTATGTTGCTCGATTAATACGTCTAATAATTTCATGATGGCCCAAAATTCATAAGTCCAAAGTTAAAATCACATGGGCTTAATTTTAATATTTTTGTCATCTCAATAATATTAAATTTGTTGAGTCTAATGCTCCTACGTAGCTTGATTTTGATGAAAAATATAATTAAGCAGTTAAGTTTTGATGATGACCAAACATATGAGTGAAAAGTTAAGGTACTAACTGTTTACTTTCCAAGTGATACAATATTAATTCATTAAGGAGGGTAACTACATGTCATAAAAAATGTTAATTGTATTTTTATCAAGTTTAAAACTTATCACGTTAAGCCCTCAAAAGAAGATAATTAAGGAATACTCAAATAGAAAGAATCGAAAGAAATTTTAAGTTTTAGAAATAATTCAAAAAATATAACCCTCATCAGAAGTTACTCAGAACCTCACCAGAAGCTTAGAAGCAACTAAGAACGTCATCAGAAGTAACTTCAAGATTAATTCCAATCTTCAAAAGTATTTCAGAAATACTCAAAAGTATTTCTGAAGACAAGGCGTGATGATAAGAAGCATTTTAGAAGACAATGAGTGAAGTTTAGAATTCCTTCAGAAATGAGACATAAAGCTCAAAAGCGTTCCAAAATAATCAGATGTACTTCAAAACCCTTTAAGAGATAATTCAAAACCTCCTCAAAGACAAGGCGTAAGCCTCAAAACTACTCCAAGGCACTTTTGCACCTCAGAAGTAATTCAGAAGCTATCTAGAATTACCTTAGAAGTAAAACGCCCTAGGAAGAATGATGTTTCTACATGCAAAAGTTTAGTAGTAAGAACTTCTGAACACGCTCGGAAGTGAATCATAACCAATGCAGAAGCAATATAGAATGGTGTTTCTGCACTCAGAAGTTCATCAATAAGAACTTCTGAATAGGTTCAAAAGTTACTTAGAAGCATTCAGAAGCAATGCATAATCAAGTTCCTTGCAATCAGAAGTAGAATGCTCTACTTTAGAAATAATTTCTTCAATTAAAAGTTTAATAAAAGAACTTTAGAAATAATTCAAAGGAAGTTTATGATTTCAGAAACATCTAAGAAGCAATGCAGAATCGTGTTCCTTGCAATCAAAAGTAGAATGCTCTACTTTAGAAATAGTTTCTATAATCAGAAGTTCATTAGAAGAACTTCAGAATTGATCAATAATAATGAACCTTATAAGTTCAAAAGAAGTTTTTGAACTTAAAACCCCCTTAGAAGTTATTTTGAATCACTTCAGAGATAAGATGTGAGCCTCAAAATCATTTCCAAAACATTTCTCATTTCTCCATAAATAGTTTAGAAAAGCTTCCAAGTTTCAAAGTTGTAATAGAAGACTAATGGCAATTAGATAGAATAAGCATAAAAGAAGTTTATGTGCTCAAAAGTTATACAGAAGCCTGTCAGAAGCAAGTTCAAAGTGACGCTTTGTTCAAAGGCAAAATTCAAGCGTATTAGAATTCAAGACAAGCTTCAAGAAGCACATTAGAGATAGGATGCACACTACAGACAAACCTCAAAAGTTTTTAAGAAGCAACATAGAAGTTGTTTAGAGGAAACTCGAAAAACCTTTAGAGGCATTTTCAAAAAACCCAATCTTAAGAAATTCATCATAAATGGAAACTCAAGCTTCAGAGGCTCTTTAGAAATTTATCAGAAGTAAAAATGTGACTGTTAAAACTGTCGATAATCAAAATTAGTCCTCAAAAGTTCTGAAGACTTATATTAGAAGCTCTACATTAAATGCACAATGGTAACTGATAGGTAGAAACACCTCAGAAGTTTTGAATACTTATCTCAAAAGTTCTGAGGCTGGACAGAAGAAGAAAATAATGATAAGGCTTTGAGTTCTCTTTTTTCAAACAATCGAAAAGCTGTTTAAAATAATCATAAATGCTAAGGCTTCTTCCATAGCTTATAAAAAGAAGATTCAAATATTTGGAAAACACAAATCTAAGAATGAGAGAGATAAGAAAATGTTTACTCAAGCATTTTACAAAAGCTCTCAAATTTAATTCCACGAGATCAGCTTCATTGCAATGCATTTTAATAAGCATTCAAAGCAATCATTCAATAGACTTAGAGTCTAATTTTTATTGGTTTTTACTGCTATATTCATTGTATTTTTATTACTACACTTCATATGCTCTGCCTATGAAGAGGCATTCGTTTTTGTATATACTTATTTATTGTTTTCTGATATAAGTTATTAATGAGCTTTGAAAACTAACATGTATAAATTGTTGGTGAGCTTTGAAAACTAACATGTATAAATTATTAGTGAGCTTTGAAAACCAATGTTTGTTAAATTATTGGTGAGCTTTGAAAACTAACCCATATAAGTTTGTTGGTGAGCTTTGAAAGCCAAAATAAGTTGTTGGTGAGCTTTAAAAACCAACTTTTATAAGTTTATTGGTAAGCTTAAAAACTAACAAGTGTTAATAGAACCCGAGCTTAGCAAGAGAGGCTAACTTAGAAAAGTAGAGTAAGTGCCAAGTTAAGGGCTGAACCACTATAAAAATCATTGTTTTAGTGTGCTATGTGATCTTTTTTATTTTAATTCAGCACCATCTTTTGAACTTGTCCAAAATTTTTAAAGCCTCAATTCACCCTCTCCCCCTGTTGAGCCACCATTAGCTAAGGACCAACAAAAATTTCACACTTAAATAATCTAAACAAATCATATAATCTTGAAATTAATGGTATACCACAAAATAATCTTATCTTTATCATAAATCTCTTTTGTGAAATTTCTGCATCATCGTTAATTTCTAATTTATCAAAAATCCTATTTTTTGACATCTTAGGATTAATGATAATTCTAGCAGCATCTTAATTTTATTAATCTTATCTTGGTAGCATCTCATTGCTCCAAAAATCAAGATTAATAAAATAAATATATCTACAAGAAAGTAGAATTTCTACCAACCTGATTGACGACCCACGAAGGGAAAATAACAATATCTATTTTAAGCTTTAAGACATGCCCACATATCAACACTCGAATCCTTTAACCTCATGGTATGAAAATTTCATATAGGGAACATCCCTATTTATAACTCGAATGTTTAAACCACTCGTGAGAGAAAAAGGGATTCTAGTGTAACAAATTCTGAATCTGAACTTAATCCCATTCACGAATGAATCAAATTTATGCAAGGGAGTTTTATCCAAAACTGAATCCCCATAACAACTGAAGTTTTTGCGATCTTATCTCTATGTGGGTCCCACATGCCAAAAGGAAAAAGGCAAAAAAGAAATATCTAATTTAACCATGACCCTAAAATCGAACCCTAGAGCTCTATTCTTAGTACCATGACTTTAATTATCTGCTGAAATAATATTCTAAAATAATTATTTTAAGGTATACAAAGCCCATTATTTGCAAACCTATTAGTTAGCCCAGTATTAAAGCCCACGGTCAATGAGTCAATGGTCCAATCCACATCTTAAATCAATTTGGCACGTCGGATGTTCAATAGGCCACATCAGATAGTCAAATGGTCAACAGTCAAAATTTCAAAGTTGCCACATAATCTGGTAGAAATAAATATTCTATTTAATGGTCAAGATCTAGTATTATTCCATTCTACCTTTCTTACAAAAAGTTTTACCCTCGAAACTTTACATCTCATCTAAAGCAAGAGAAAAATAAGGAAAAAACTGTTGCATGTCTTCTACTAATTCCCATGTGGCTTCCGCCTCTAAGTGGTTGCTCCATTGAACTAGCATATGCTTAACCATCTACCCCTTCTCTCTTCTCTCTTGGAAATTGAAATCCAAATAGGCTACTTTGGATACATCAAATCTCAAACTGAAAATGATCTGCACTAAGCATGTGCGAGGGATTTGCCATGTACTTTCTCAACTAAGATATGTGAAATAAATTGTGGACTGCTGAAAGCGAAGGCTATAAGGCCAACGTATTGCAACTCCACCAATGGACTCCAATATCTTGAATGGTGCAATGAAACGGGGACTAAATTTTCCCTTAATACCAAATCTCATGACCCCATGGGTAGGTAAAACCTTCAAAAAAACATGCTCCACAATCTCAAATTTAAGATCTTGACGCTTCCCGTTAGTATACTTCTTCTATCACTCTTGTGTGGTTGTAAGACACTTTTTGACAATTTGGATAGCTTATATAGCCTACTTGATCATTTCAAGCGCCAACATCTTTCGCTCACCAATTTCTTCCCAAAAGATTGGCGTGTGACACCTTTTATCGTATAATGCCTCGAATGGAATCATGCCAATGCTAGCTTGATAACTATTATTATAAGCAATTTCTATCATTGGCAAATGTTGCTCCCATGAACCTCCAAAATCTAAGGCATAAGCTCTAATCATATCCTCCAAGATCTGGATCATTCTTTTTGATTGACCATCACTCTAAAGATGATAAGCAGAGCACAGGTGTAACTCTGTTCCCATTGTTTCCTGTAACCTCTACCAGAAATTTAAATAAATTTGCGATCTTTGGCAGATACAATGGAAGATGGTACATCATGAAGTCTAATGATCTCTTTCAAATATAGTTGCAACATCTGATTCATGTTGGAAGTCATTCGATATGGGAAAAAGTGAGCAGACTAGGTAAGTCAATCTACTATAACCCATATAGCATCAAAATGAGCTATTGTTCATGGCAAAGCAGTCACAAAATCCATTGTGATTTGATCCCACTTCCATTATGGAATCTCAAGTGGTTGCAATTACCCAGCTTACTTTTGGTGATTGATTTTGATTTGTTGAAAAACTAAGTACTGAGCTACAATTTGGGCAATCTCTCTCTCTCTCTCTCTCTCTCTTCATGTTATTCCACCAAAAACTCTATCTAAGATCTTTATACATTTTTGTACTACCTAGATGCATAGAAAACCTTGATTGATGTACCTCTTCAAGAATTTCTCTATGAAGATTGCCATCGCTTGGTACCACCAACCTATTTCAGAACAATAATGATCCATCTAAATCATATCTGAAGTCTGATTGCTCACCTTAATCCAACTTGTCATTGACTTCTTGGGCAAAATGATTCATCTTCTGAGCTGCTTTAATCTGGTCAATTAACATAAGCTTTATTTGCAAAGCATGTAATTGATTCACTTTATTCGGAGGCAACATTTCTAACTGCAATTTCTCCATCTGTTGGATCAACTAAGGCTTTATTTGCAAAGCATGTAATTGATTCACTTTATTCGGAGGCAACATTTCTAGCTGCAATCTCTCCATCTGTTGGATCAACTACATTCGATCTTTGAGTAGATTTGCTGCATTCGCACAAGACTTACGACTTAAAGCATCTACCATCACATTAGCTATCCTAGGATGGTATTATATGATGAGGTCATAATCTTTTAACAACTCTAACCATCTTCTCTGGCGGAGATTCAGCTCTTTCTGGGTAAAGATATACTTGAGGCTCTGGTGGTCCGTATAAATTTATCTTTTCGCCATATAGGTAGTGTCGCCAAATCTTCAAAGCAAACACTATAGTTGCAAGCTCCAAGTCATGTGTAGGTTAATTCTACTCATGTAACTTTAATTATTGTGAAGCATAGACTATTACCCTACCATTTTACATTAGGACACACCCTAGTCCTTTCCTTGAGGCATCGTTGTAAACCATAAAATTACCTTCACTATCTAGCAAAGCCAAAATAGGAGCAATGGTTGGACGATTCTTCAGCTTTTGGAAACTTCTTTCGCACTTATTCAACCACACAAACTTGGTCTCTTTGTGTCTCAGTCGAGTTAACGGAACTATGGTAGAGGAAAAATTCTTCACAAACTATCTATAATATCTAGCCATCCCCAGGAAACTATAGACTTCAGTCACAATGTTAATCTTTCCCAGTTAACCACAACTTCTATCTTCCTTAGATCAACGGATACACCGTCTCCACTAATCACATGCTCAAGGAACAAAATACTGTCAAGCCAGAATTTACATTTCTTCAGCTTAGCATATAACTTATTCTACCTTAGGACTTACTTGTGACACTTCCCACATCGGAAAGCCAAGGAAGGAAGTCCTGGGCTATAAGTGGAGGTTCTAGATAGTCCATCGAGG
>JAYJMB010081784.1:0-13913 GCA_036873735.1 Pouteria campechiana
TATATTTAGGGATCAAATAGGTGCAAAAGATGAAGTATTAGGAGAATAAAATATGACATTTTGCATTCTCATCAATAAGTTTGTTGGTAACCTTGAAAAACCAACTTATATAAGTTTGTTGGTGAGCTTGAAAAACCAACTTGTGTAAGTTTGTTGATGAGCTTAGAAAACTAACAAGTGTTGGTGGAACCTGAGTTTAGCAAAAAAGGCTAAGTTAAAGAAATGAAGTAGGAATGCAAGTGAAGGGCTGAACCACTATAAAAAAAATATGTCTAAGTGTATTATGTTTTAAGTGATTTCTTTAATTCTGTACTTCAACTATTATTTGGCCAAAATTTTTAAAGACTCGATTCACCCCCCTCTCAAGTCGCCATCTAAACGAGACCCACAAGAGTGAGATGATCTTTACTTTCCTTTTATTTCTCATTTATGTATGTATTTAGTGGCTATTTTATGTATTATGTTTAATCAAAAGTGTGATACATCAAGGGAGAGTCACTCTCAAAGCCAGTGTAGTGTAATGGGACTCTATCCTAGGTCTAGGTCATGACAATAATAATTAGCAAACATAAGAAAATACTCTTATTTCATTAGACTGAGATATAATAGGACAACAAATGTCAAAATAAATTAAATTCAAAATCTCTTTAAAAGCTTCCCATGTTATTTATACATAACATGCGATTCATAAATTTAATTAGCACAATTTACAAAGACTAATCTTGTCACCATCTTTTCTCCTATGTAAAAGTTGTTGGGGCAATAACAGAAAAATGGAAAACTGGAAAAAAGTAAGGAAAATGAAAAATAGAAAAAATCAAAATGAGTCTCACTTTAGGCGTGTTAGAGTGTTACTTTCCTTATGGTAATTTTTCTACCCTCACTACTACTTAGGATAATCTGTATTTGCCCACAAGATACAAAAGGTAAAACCCAAACTAGAACACAAAGCAACTCCTCTTCTAGGCTCACAGACACTTGATAGTAGAGCTTCATCTTGATTGAAAGGAGAAGCGTATTTGAAAAGAATCGGAGAATAGCAATGTTAGACAAATAATGGCATGAATCAAGACAAAGGTCGTTGGAACATAAGCAAAGGCTAGAGAGCAAGAGATGTTTTGAGCAAGTGTTTTCAGCTATTAATGAGGCTCCGCTTTTATAGTTTAGAAGTAAAACTAAAAGCCCGATCAATTGTTGACACGTTCCCATTTGCAGCTAAAAACTACAGCCACGTTCCCATTAGAAGCTGAAGTGTAACACTTGGAGTGTTAAAGTAAGAGTGATTTTGTAAAGCAATTTGGGACCATACATAAAGGAATGATTAAATGACAGGATTGTTATTTTTGTGGAACATTTATTATGAATTTTATGCATTCAAAAAAGTGTTAATTGAGGCATATATATATATATTGGTATGATCTTTAGTATTTGAGGGGGGATCAAATGTGATATTATTATATTCATATGTCATTATTAAGGAGGGGTTAAATACATGAGAGAAAACAGTTGGTAGATAAGGAGAGTGATTAAGGGTCCATGTGTTCGGACATGATCTTGACTAAATTAAGGGCAATTGTTATGTATTTTAATGATATATTATATGAAAAAATCATGGTGAAAAGGTATGATCAAAATAGAAAATAAAACATATTGAAAAATCAAGTACAGAATTGGACAATAGGTCAATGTCGTGGCAATAGAATTTGGTATCATGGCACTACTGCAAAAGAGGAGACTTTGGGGGGGCATCTGGCTGGTGGATGCCACGGCATTCGAATCAGATGTAGATGTCACGGCATCACTTTAACAAGGCAATTTTTGAGGTGTCCAATGAGTTCACGGCTTTCAATTTGGCGGTGCGTTAAAGCATCAAAAATGTAATCCCTTTTAAGTGTTTTAGCCCTTCCTCCTTCCCCATTCATTTCTCTTCTTTCCCCTCTCATCCTAGCTATTGCAAGGGTTTTTGTTGCCCTAGGTTTCATGTCATTTTAGCTAAAATTTAGCTTTATTTAGAAGTGAAATCCATAGCCCTGCATCCAAGCCTAACCTTCCTCTATTTGAATGATGAAAGGAGGAAGAAAGAGCTGCTTTGTTGCAAATAGAGGAAGATCTTAGGATAGAAGTTCCTTTAAGGGTGGAAGCCACACATGAATGGCATGGTAAGCTATTTTTCCCTAACTCAATTTGTGGTTTATGCTTGCTAGGGTTTTTACACTTCGTAAACACTGGTTTTGGGAGTAAATGCATGGTTTACATGTTGACTTCATAGGAAAATGATTAAAATGCTTAAATTGTATGATGATATGATGAATTAAGCCTATGATGTTGTCCTCGAATTGGACAACAACATGCTCATATGTTGAAGTAGAGCCTTCATGTATAAGGTATTATACAGGAATTTGATTGAAGTAAAGACTTGATTACCTTGGTATTGAAGGCTAATTTAGCGTTAATGATGTAGTAGAATAATGATATATTGATGGGGATGAAATTCCTTTGATGCACCATAATGAGGAATTGCAAGATAACCGATGTCTATCATATGTCCAATGAAATGCTTCAACAAGAGAAATGATGTACAGTCCTTAATTAGCTATGAATGAGGTATTAAAAATAGTGTATTAAATACACTAAATGCATGGTTACTAAAGATTTAGAAAAGGAATCAAAGTGGATAGTAATACAAATGGAGTCGAAATGCAAAGCATGCACTTGAAAGTCATTTAGAAAAGCATCTATACATGAACAATGAGACGAATAGATTATAAGATTTAGAATGGTGCCAAATTGACTTGATATGACTTAATTAGGGTGTTATTGTATGAGAAAAATATGTAAATGAAATTATGGCACATGTTGTATGTGCAGAGCAATCTAAAGATAGATGGAAAGCCACGTCACGAAGCATGAGGATTGTGAAATTGTCATCATTAAGGTTAGTAGACTTTCTTTGATTGTTTATGTGTAAATGTATGATTTAATAGGGATAGCATTTATCCCTTGATTACGGGCAACGTGTTTTCAGTAACGTGGATGGTTGGGGATAGTAAGTATCCTTTGGTTTTATATTTATTATATTGTGTGTGCACATGTGGATTTTGCGATAGAGAGTATCCCAAGCTTTTATATCAAATGATGTTATTGTGTTATGTGAATTATGGGTTGGTGGGGATAATGAGTATCCCCTAACTTCGTTAAATGATACTTGTTGGTTTGCATTGTGAATTGAAATGATGAAGTTGTGTATTTCTATGTAATGGTTGTGAATGAATTATCTTTGGCTATTGTTGATTTGAAATGTTGATAACATTGCATTGTCTTATATGATGTGTAATGGTACTATGTGAGATATGGGAATTCGGATGGATGGAAAGTAAAGATGAAAGTTAGTGACTATGATTCTTAAGAATGGGTAAATGTGCCCTTATCGGAATAACAATGAGTTGGATATGCGTTTGGTGGCATTAGGCCCTTGCAGGCATGAAAAATGATATGCCCTTGTCGGCATGATATGCCTTTGGTGGCATAAAAACAGTATGGATATGCCTTTGGCAACATGATATGGCATGAAAATGGTATGTATATGACATGAGCCTTTGTTGGCCTAAGAACGACATGGATATGCCTTGGTGGCATTACTGAATATACCTTTGGAGGCAATGGCAATATCTAATAGTATCAACCTGAGATGCACCTGAGATGAGTGGACATGTGGTATAGGTTAATGAGTCAGAATGATTGTAGTAACGATGAGATAAATGATAAATGTGTGTTTAAAAGAATGAATTGACAAAGGTATATAATAGCCTAAATATGACAAGATACCCGCGTGGTGTCTAGATGAATTTGAATGGCATGCCATGTGATATTTGAATCAAAATATATGAAAATGAATTAAGAGGACATGATGGATAATATTCGAGTAGAAAAGAATACATTGAGAATGACTTGCTGATAATAGAGATTCATTTAAATGAAAATCCAGTGATAATGAGGTTGATTGTAGTGATGTTATGATGTTAATGATGTTAATGAAAGTCTACAAAATTAGAGGGATCTGATTAAGCAATATATGAATCTTGGTTATGAGAATGAGAGACAATGAGAATACCTATAAATTTGGATTATGGAAATATATGCATTATGATTATGTGGACAATGATGCATTGTCCTATATAGTTATAAATGAAATACCTCATGGAATGAATTTTTTATTGCATTTTATGTTGATTTCTAATTACACATGTTCTATATATGAACATGTTGTTTATTGAATATTATTTTTATGTATTTTTATTTGGCTTACTTACTAAAATTGACCAGGCTCACACCCTCTTATTTAATTTTTTTAGCTGATAGTTCAGGCAAGAGAGCCCAACTCGGGGCTGGTACTTGGGAATGGATTAGAAGATGAGCCTCATGGTACTTTGATGGAAATTTGGGCAGAAATCCCCATAATGTATATGTATTTTGTACTTTTATTGACATTCCTGATACGACGTATGTGGAGTAATGTATATGATTACTATATTGGCATGTCATTGTGATTAGATGTCTGTGGTTTTTGGGGTTATAGTCTAGCAGGCATTTGTTATTATGATGTGGCTACCATTTTGGGCTGTAGGTGTGATTATGAATTGTGTTAGTGTTTTCTGGTTATTGAAAATATGATATTACTATAAATGTATGCCATGTGTAGATTCTTATATTTCATAGTAGACTGCTAGATTTTTGATATAATTTTTCTTTAGAAATGGAAAAAGTACAGGCTAATGGGAAAATGCATAGGCCCCAAGGCAGGGCGTTACATGAAGACTCGGCCTATAATTGCATGAACATTGCAACTGTTGACACGGTTGCATAACTTTCAACTCTTGAAAATAACGTATCCTTTGGTGTAGTCAAGATCCCATTAAAAAACCATATCATATGCCATGACACATTGCTATCAAAAAGTCAACAGAAAGGACAGTGAAAAAAATAAATCAAAACATCCCATCACATTTATAAAGGTAACGTCATACTACCAACTAATATTTTATATAAAGATATTAATATATGTATATATATAATTATTAAATTATGATATTGATTTTATTTTAAAATTTTCAACATTCCCCCACCATTTTAATTAAAATCAACTCCATTCAAACCACTGAAATCGAATAGACTTCAACCTTTAATTAGTGAAAACATATCAGGATTTACCAAGGTGTATAGTGGTAAGGGCCTTGAACTATCGACCCTATTTGGTAAATCGAACATACTCCACATATAAGATTTCAAAGTTGTATCAAGTGATCTTAAGGTCACACTTTAAGGCTATGTGTCAGTATTACAGTTTCGTGAGCACCTTGGAGTGAACCCATATACTATGGAAATAGAAACAACCTCACATCCAGCAGTCATATAAGTGGATCTATTTAGAGTACACAGTAACTAAATACCCCTGATAGTCAAACTATAGTTCCTTGCAAGTGCACAAATATATAATAATATAGTGTGCTTAGCAAGGGTCGATACCACAGAGAACTGTCAAACTGGTTCAATTATGTCTGATTAATAAAACTAAGTTATCCTAAATCAACAAGATGAATTAAAGGCTAAGTAATTAGAAATATAATGCAAAAGAACAGCAAACAATGGCAATATGTAATGTAAAAGAAAATTCAGGTTGTAGGAGTCTAGAGATCTAATTTCATCACTCAATGAAATTCAATGTTATTGAGATATCGGTATCAATTTAGCATATTGGGTCATTTTATCTACTGTATGATTATCACCATTAGGCATCCGGGTTTAAATCAAATATTCTCCCCATTCCAATTACCTATGGCATGTAGTGTAATTGATATTGAAAACTCATGAAAATCAGAAGAACTTTAATAAACTAAGCACAATAGTTTAGCATATAGCATCTACCTTAACCATCCACTCATTCATTCAAAAGAGCACAGTACATGGTTTAGCATATGGCATCTAACTTAACCATGTACTCAAAGATAATCAAGCTAATTCACATAATTAATAATCAAGCAATTAAATAAATTATATGACTGTATTATACACAATAAATGAAATAAGATGATATTGAATTAATAAACCAACAATCTCTATTAATAATGAATATCGATGAGGACTACATCATTTGCCCAAAACAAAAGAAGTTAGGTCATCCTAAAGACAAAAAGAAAGCTCTCTGAAAAAGGCATGATTGCAGAACTTGAACTCCTTCTCTTGCTCTGTTGAAAGTCTCTAAGCTCTTCCGTATTACTCCCCCCTTCTCTAAATTCCTCGACGACTCTAAATAACCCAAGCAACAGGGTTTTAATAGAACTCCTCTACGAATTGCAATTTCTTTATGCACAAAAATCCTCTTCTAAAAATAACTCTATATTTTCTACCTGAAAAGACTATTTTCTTGCATAAGAAAAGTTCCAACAATAGACAGAATTGTTGCGCCACTGATTTTCAAAAATATCTTCCGCATATTGCAACAGGTTGCACATTCCATACTTCTAAAAATTTCAATAACATATGTAAAGGAAATTGCTTCCAAAGATATCTTAGATCATTGCAAGTGGTGATCATTGTTGACTCAGTTGCTAGAACAAAAAATATATGTCTAATTATAGTATGGACAGTAACATCACATTCAACATATCAGAATTTCTAGTGGTCGAAATTGCACTTCTTAGAAATTCTGACAAACTTCTGTAAAGTAACGTAGGAGTACTTCTAAGATGAATACTTTACTTGCACAGAAATTCTATCACACTTCTGAGCTAATATTAAACTTTTCAGAAATTTTGTTGCACCTGATATTATCATACACCCCTTATGTTTCACTTTTAAAAATTTTTGTCCAACTTCAAATTGCCTCAAAAACATTCCATGTCACTCTTCTGAAATCTTCAGAAGTTTTCTTCCTCATTACTTCACTTCATAACTTTGAAAATTCACTACTCAGAAATTTTATCTTCACTACTCAGAACTTCTGAGGATCAGGCCTTGGAACTCTGTCACATTGCAAAACTTCTGAGGTTTGTATAGAAGTTTTATCTTTACTTGCTCAAAACATCTATCCCACTTCTAATACAATTTTTGACTTTCACATTTTGAACTTCATAAGTTTTTCAAAACTTCTGACATTAATATTTCAAGCTTCAGAACCTCTTCAGAATTTCTCACAGTTTAGAACAATTTTAGTATTTTGCTAATAACTTTTTCATCTGAATTCCAAATTATGTGATTCTTATCACGTTAGATAGATAATTGCAAGGGATACATCTTTTATGTTGATGATTTTCTCTGCATCAGCCTCTATCATGAGTCGTTGGAGATACCGTTTGATAACTTCTGGAGTTAATGTATCAAAAGTTCTGACGAGCACTGTTTTAGACATAACTTTCTCATTTGAAGTTAGAATCATATGATTCTTAATACATTACAAAGATAACTTTGAGATATAAAACTTTTATGTTGAACATGATTTCCAAATCAGCCTCAAAATATGCCAAAATTGGACCACAAGTGATACCATATTTTGCACATTAGAAATTTCTGTCGGTGGGATTGAAGTTTGAGATAGTTGTAATATTTTGGCCCTAACTTTCATATTTCAACTTTAAATCCTATGATTCTTAATTTTTTTGGTTAGATAACTTCAAGGCTAAAACTTCTATGTTGACCACTTGAGCTGAATTTGTCTTCATCTATATTCAAAATGTCCTCCAAGTAACGTCAAGTTTCATTATATCACATGCCACGAAAACTTATTTGGTTGTTGTGGTGATCAATTTTTCTGACTGCCCAAGTCTATTTCAGAACTTCTAACCTACTTCTAAGTTAACTTCAGAACTTCTTACATACTTCTAAAATTACCTTCAAAATTTCTAACCTTAGTATTTTTTCTGCTTTTGAATCTTCATTTTCCAGCTATTTGTTCATTATCCAAACTCTATTGTTTTGCTCCTTTCTCCGCTTTGATGTCTTCCATATTTTCTTTCATTTCTTGCACCTAATTATCTTCAATTAGATATAATAAATCATCATAAAATTCACTTCAAGTAATACCTAAATTAAGTATAAATTTATTGAATTATGCTTATAAATCATTAAATTTACATCATAAAAGGATCAAAACATATGCGAATTTAGACATTAAAACATGATATATTATGAGCTTATCAACCCCAACACAGTAGTTTTAGATCCATTAAAAGCATAAAACATTCAACACATTTTTAATGTTACAAGATCCAAGCACTACCTGAGGGATGTAAACAAACAAATATAAATCATGTTTGCAAGTTACTAATTAACATACTTTGCTCATTAAACTCTTAACTTAGGATACAAGCCTAGAGTTGAGTTTCTATTATTAAGACTTATATAATGGGTTTCCATCTCATCCCTCTAGCTTTTTTCTAAACCACATCTCTTATAAGGCTTTTGGTAAGTGGGTTTGCCAAATTCTCATTTGGTCTTACAAATTCAATATTAACCATTCCATCTTGGAGCAACTACTTCATAAACTCTAATTGATTGACAATATACTAAATCTCATAAACTTGATTAATGATTGGTTTATCGTCAATCATAGAATAATCTTTAAATTGATTTATAAGAAATTTCTTGACACTATATATCGTACTTGTGTTGTAGTGAGTCCAAGATTTTCTTTAGTCATTGATATCTTTCAGTACAAGTTGAACAATATGACCTTTGCAAATGTAACCACTTTATTCTTTTGCGTTCTTCCTGCAGCGTCTCATCTTCTTTTTATTCTGGTCGCAGGGTAGTAAGGACATAGATAATTCCGAGTTGGGTCAAGTAAAAATGAAGTTTGTGTCACCATAGATAGAAGATGGTACCAACACAACTATCCAGGTTTGAGATATCAGGTTTTTCAAGAGGGATGGATGATGAAGGGGCCATTTGGGTAGTGAAAGAAAATTACTTTAAGATTGTTGGGGCGATAACAGAAAAATAGAAAATTGGAAAAAATTAAAGAAATTGAAAAACAAAACAAATAAAAATGAGTCTCACTTTAGGTGTGTTACAGCGTCACTTTACTTAAGGTAATTTTGCTACCCTTACTGTTGCTTTGGGTAATCTGCATTTTCCCCCAAAATATAAAAGGTGAAACCCAAACTAGAACACAAAGCAACTCCTCTTCTAGGCTCACAAATACTTGCTAGCAGAGCTTCAGATTGATTCAATAGAGAAGCATATTTGAAAAGAAAGAGAATAGCAATGTCCGACAAAGCAAAGGCTAAAGAGTAAGAGATGTTTTGAGCAAGTGTTTCTAGCGATTGATGGGGCTCTGCTTTTATAGTTTAGAAGTAAAACTAAAAGCCCGATCAATTATTGACATGTCTTCATCTGCAGCTAAAAAATGCTGCCACGTTCCCATTAGAAGCCAAAGACTCAGCTTGCAACTACATGAACATTGTAGTTTGCATAATTGTCAACATTTGAAAATCACATGTCCTTTGGTGCAGTTAAGATCCCATTAAAAAATCATTTCATATGCCATGACACATTGCTATCAAAAAGTCTATAGGAAGTAAGGTGGAAAAAAATAAATTAAAATATCTCATGACATTTATGAAGGTGACATCATACTATCAACTAATATTTTATATAAAGATATTAATATATATAATTAATCAATTGTGATATTGATTTTATTTTAAAAATTCCAACAAGTCTCAAACTATCAAAATTGAGATGCTCCATATTAAGTATGCCGCAGCTAGAAAATCATCACTAGCAATTGTATTGAAGTATGCTAAAGTTTCATGGTAGATGAACGAGGAACATGCTGTTGTCATTCTAGCATTTGTGAGGAGATGCTTTTGGCATCATGAATTCGATAAAGTTCTCTTTTTATATTAAGTAAATAAATTATTTTTAATCTAAGAACATTAAAAAACAATAGAGATAAATAATTTTGTTATTTTTTATTCTTATTTTCTAGTTAGAACTATGAAATTTTTTTAAAATTTGACAATCGGTTGAAAATTTTTATCTAATATTGGAAATATTGGAAATGTGTTCTGTTTCTCCATACACACACCCGATTATTTAAACCCATATTCAAGTATCATATATTATTATACACCTCACGTGGGACGCGGGCCAAATGTTGCCCACAAAACGTATTGAATGGATAGTACCTGCATAAAGTTATGAATGAATGGTAGGTGTGGAATATCAAACCTTTCAAGACTAGAAGACAAACACAGTAACAAGATATGCTATCGTAAAGCAGGACATTTACTTTTCTTTGTTGCTTTTCCATTCTCTTTGTTTTGGAGTAGAGTTTTTTTACCGCAATGCAAAAACACATCTATGCATGAAATTTTCTAGTGAAGAAAGCCCAACTGAAACTCCTTAACTCAAATTTTAATTTCATTAGGTTAATACCTTTAGAAAAAGCTATACGAATAGATCATCGGTGCTTACTTTCTAATAAAGGCTTCTTTGCCAAGTCATTAGTCCACTGAACCAAGATGGTGGGAAGGGATTATCCTTTTGTTTTTCATTTATGGAAAACACTAGGTCTTAATTATTTCTCCATTGTTGAGGCCTTTAGACATTTATCGGTATTTGGTCCATGAATAAAAAGAGCTTGCAGCAGTCACCGCCTATATCTAGCTATCACATTGTGTGTATTGGGACAACCTTGATGCATCCTAGTTGAGTTTGGCATGCATCTGGGTCCCCAAGTTTATAATTTAAGTTGAATTTAATAGAAGAAATTCTTATAACATAAATCCGAATTTTCAGGCTTCAAGATATATGAGAAAACTATAGTTAAATCGATTTAAATCAGTTCTACGGTAGGCTTAGAAACCCATTTGTGACAAACTCTACTTAGTCACATCATTTATAAATATACCCACAATATTTTATCAATATTATAAATATATTCTTAATATTTTAAAAATAGCAAATATACCAATGCTGTTTAATATAAATTGTAAATATGTCGATACCGTTAAGAATCCACCTCAATTAATTTTAAAAAATAAAAAAATTCTAAATTGCCTTAAGCCTCTTCTTTCTTAAAATTACAACCATACCCATTTTGGCCTCCTCTACCACCACCGTGCGCTGTCCCCCGGCAAAGATAAAGTTTAGGAAAAGGAAAAGATGAAAGCCACCAACACAAAGCTAAGGTTTAGGAAAAGGAAAAGATAAAAGCGACAAATTCTAACTTCTAACACAATTCGAGCAAAGGTCGTCTCAGGTGCAGGCAGGTCTCAGCATTGGAGGGTTTTGAAGTTTTGATGGTTGACAATCAGGGGTGTATGATTTATCCATCACATAATTTGGGGTATATGAGTTATCCATCATTCATCAATGGTTGAGCCTTTGAAATAAAGATAGATCACTGATAGAATGGCAAATTCAGGTTTGATGACACCAATTAGAACTCTAAGTCGAACATTCTATAATGCACCATCCTTTACTCACTTGCAAATCAATTTTTATTAATGCTAATCCCCGAAATTACAACTGACTTAGAAGCAGAAATCAAAATCCAACTTCTTAGACTCCTGGTTCTAATGTCAAGAAATAAGAAAAGAAAATTCATACTCAAAATTACAAGATATTGGCAAGCGCTCAAGTACTTGAAGACTGGAGTGTCGAGCTCAACCTAAATCACTAAATTGGTAGACATTCTTCTGAGGGGTTGTTACAGACATTTGAATATTCAATGAACTACCTTTTCTCTTTCAACTCTACATCGAGAGAGATCATTCCAGACATCGATAATGGCAGCAGCATTATTATTACGGGCCAGACAACATACGAACACACTACAACACCTTCAAATTATAAAGCCCAAAATCCGATAGTCTACAGATTGATAGAAAGCCGAAAACAAACACAACCCACATTGAAACCGCAAACCAACCTGGTTATTGGAATTTGCCATCTTCTCACTTATGCTGATGGCACTGCGTGCTAACCCACCAAACTGCGGACTGAAAGGTGGATGCCCAAAGGAAGAGAAAGGTGGGGAAGGCTGCTAGAGCTAATGGGGCCTTGCAGGGACCCCAAGTGCAGGCCCAACTCTTGGCAGGGGGGGAGAACCGGCGAAATGGGAAGGTGGGTATAGTTGTAACTTTGGTAATTTGAAAATTTTTATTTTTTTAAATAAATTGGGATGATTCCTTAATTATATAAGTATATTTATAATTTATGTCAAACATTGTGGGTATATTTATTATTTTCCAAATATTGAGAGTATATTTGCAGTATTAATCAAATCTTATAGATATATTTGCAAATGACCATTTCACGTTTTCTTCCGCTTTCCTGGATTCTACATTTTTTTCCAAACATTTTCTCCTTTTTCTTCTACTTTTTTAGATTCTAGGTTTCTTTCTATCATTTTCCCATTGTTCTACTACTTCAAATTCTACATCTTTTTATTCTACACCTTTTTCATAAATAAATTCTGAATTGTCAGACAAACTTATACAATTATAAAAGAGCCTCATATGCCTATATCGAAATTAACTGAAAATAAAGAGATTGACATAAATTATCAGATTATTAAACTTTCCAATTTCTCGCGTACATGGCGACTATATGTGACATACAATTATCGGTTGAACCGCAATTCATCGGCCATCGGCATGGTCTGCTCGTCCATGCATCGTATCTCCTTAGACAAAACAACAGCCAGCAAAGCCCACAGGTTCAAGACGTGACCGGCTGCGCCATTTACGGGAATAACTTCAAACACCAAGCCGGCATTGTTCAACAATGACACAACCACCGGGTTTTTGCATTCTTCCTCGGATGATCACCAGCCAACAGCCTTAAGAATTCCATTAAAGAAGACAACAGATATTGTAATCCATGCATTGGAATTTGATTCGGCATCAGTCCAACGCACTGAAGTTCGGATCTAAAACAGGCTGAGACAGCCTCAAATGGGCTAGTGCTGGGGAGGCAATACCCCAATTACAACTTGCGTTGCTCTCTGAAAAACAGGTTATTTGCATGGGTGCCCGTTAATTTTAACCAAATTACATTTGTCGCCATATAACTTTTGCACGCTTACCCCTAAGGTCTATCTGTATTGCACAAAGACTCTTGAATTTTGTTCTATCTTACATAAATATCTCTGACATTAGAAACTGTTAGGAAATAATTGTTTAGTCAGTAAATGGCATTAAATCTAGCATAAATTAATAAAAATACCCCTGATAACTCATAACATCAAATTTCAAAAAAAGATTAATTTTTTAAATTTTTGTTAAAAATAAAAAGATATTTTTTCATTTTATTACAACTAATTTTAATTTATATTTTGTATTAAAATATTTTTTAGAATTTTATATTATTTTTATTTTTTGAAAAAAATTGTAATTTCAAGTGTATTTTTGTCATTTTACATTAAATTTAATATCATTTATTAACTTAATGATTTTTTTTGACTGACTGACTCTAATGTCAGGGCATTTACGCAAGACGGGAGGAAACTTTAGGGGTACACATACACAGTGCAAAGTTAAGTGATAAAATATGCGATTTAATCAAAACTTGGGGGCACCTGTGCAAATAACCCCTAAAAAATTGTCTTGGAGAGCCCCGCCTCAAAAAAGATATTGAGCTGCGTTTTTAGTATGCAGAAATTCGGAGCTTGGACTTGTAGATGTACTACATTTTTCATTAGTAAAAGTAAAGCATGGTGGAGCAGATGGCACCGCTTTCAACGAAGCCACTGGACTGATCTGCATTTTGCTGAAATTTAAATCATGACAACTTACTTGAAAAGGCTCTACTTCTCTTTTGGGTTGACGGGGGCTGCTTTGCTTTCTTTTCTTTGTATTCTCCTTCTTTACTTTCTACTTCAACTGCTACGGCAGACCCTCATTTTCAAG
>JAYJMB010081795.1:0-12127 GCA_036873735.1 Pouteria campechiana
CTCTCTCCCAAACACAGCTAAAGAAACCCTTTCTCTTGGACAACCAACGGCTCGAAACCCATCTCACTGGATGATCCCACCCGTCCATTCGGTACTCCACACGTGGAAAACGAAAGTGTATATAAGCTCTCAGCCGTTCCCCTAGGCTTGCCAACAATCAACATGCGATGGCTGGGAGGCTTAGAAATTGCAAAGATGATTTTTAAAAACATTATCTCTAGCTTACGAATTTTTTTAGGCTTTTTAACCATTAAATTTGCAAAAATATGCAATAACTAAAAAATTTATAAAATAAAAAATATTATATTTTATAATTTTCATTGAAATCAAGGGTCTTTTGGTTATTTTGCTTCTTAATTGACCTGAGAATCGCATCATAATGTTTTAATTTATATATTAATTACAACATTATAAAAATTGGATCATACCGACCAATTCAACCAGTTTAATGGCAAACCAACATGAGAATCGGTTGGGTTGATGAACCGTTGCGAATCGACTAACTAATTAAACTAAGTCTGCAATTCAAAGAAAAGCTAAAAAAATAAATATTAAAAATCTCGTTTAAATAATTATCAAACCAAAAATTTGTTGCGCACACATCAAAATTCAATTTGATTTTAACCACTAGTTGAACAGATTAGAATAGAACTGAAAGGAGGACGGACCGGTTTAATCATCGATTGGGTTTTTATGATATTGATTGGCAGCAAGGGGTGATTTCATAATTAGTTGCAACTTCTTGGGTTAGTAAACAAATTTGATAGTTATGACTGAATATGTAAAACTCCGTTACCTTGGGGGCAATTTGCAAAAAGCCTAATGTTGGGATCTCATGACTGCTCGTTGCACCGTGGAGTTTTCCACGCGGCGGACGCTAGCAAAGTTCCCTGCGTACACGGGCACGATTCACCCACCACACTCAGGGAAATCTGTCTTTATGGTGCAATTAAAGATGCTGCATTTGTTCTCTTCTCCCATGCCATTTTCTTCTCTTCTCCGTTCAAGCAGACGAATTTGATACTCTGCCCTCGCTCATGGTCCAACTTCTTAGCCCCACCTACGATTTGTCGGAATCAAAGGTCTATGTCCTTATCTCCTAATTACCTTCTTAGAGATTTAATGGTGAACAAGTCAAAGGTTTGGATTTATAGAATTGTCCACCATCGGATGTTATTTTCCTAGAATACGTAGTTTTATCCCAAGGTTTCTAGACACTTATACGGTGGATGATGCTATTTTGTGGTGTTTTCTCAGAGTTACGCGTCGACAATGTCTGGCATTCGATATGCACGAATATGGAGTATCGTCCCCTAGCAGTGTATCAAAAAGATCCTCCGCGCAGTCGTGTGCCGTCTCCTGACCGCGTATCTGCGGTCCCAACGCTTCATACATTTTTACCAAAATGCCGCCCCCCCCCCTTCCACCAAAAACCTTTTTTATATTTTATTGTGGTTGAGATTAAAGAGTGATAAAAACCCGACCTTAAAAGAGAGGTAACACAGTGAAAGGTGGGGAAATCTCCTCTATTAACTAATATGATATTTAATTATTTTTATTTTTTTAAAATCTAATTATTTTCATACCATTCGTTTATATCATCACTTTACTTCTAATATTCAACTATTTTTATTTTTCTATAATGCTCTACTATTTCAAAGATATTATTTTTTAAAATAAATATAAAATAATAAATTAATAAATTAATGTTAATGAGATTTGAGATAATGATGATCATAAAGTAAATAAAGTTAAAATAAATAAAAATAATAATAATAAACACAAATAACAATAAAAAAAGGAAACCAAATACACCCTAAGATTATTATATAAAGTAGATCAAAAAATATATTTTACATCAATATGAATTCCGTGGATTTCAAATCCACTCAGCCAATCAGGCTTGACTTGTAGCATCATTACCCTTCTAAGTGTGTCGTTTTCATTTACTACTTACATTATTAACCTCCCATGTCTATTTTCCTCTTCTTTGATTTATTTTTACCCTTAAACCAAATACACGGCTGAATCCGAGGAAGGAATAAACTGCTGAAAAGGCTCAAGTAATTTGATCTTGGGTAATTATTTTGGCAAATAAATTCCTGTTTTATACTGGCCGGTGCCAAGGTACGAAGTCTCCAATGCTGGTAGAGTACCAAATAGCTACTGTTTTTTTGTCCATCTTCAAGATGCATATATGGGTAATACATTTATCATCGGCCAGTGGTGCCAATGGATGGATGTACTATTCCTACATCCCTGGTCTGATAGAATTAAAGACAAGTATAAAAGGGTGCAAAAGTGGAAATAAAAGGAAATATAATCAATTCATCGAAAACAAAAGGAGAGGTAATTAATTCACCAATTTTTTTTATTTTTATTTTTATTTTTTGCATTGACGATTTACATTATCAAGCAAAAGATCTATGGACCTGATCACAGGTCAACAGACTTGTTTTACAATTATTTACGCTTAGCATTGCATGTCCATTTCCCCTGTTGCCTTTTAATCTGAGTGTGTTCGTTAGGGGAAGTTCACCTCATAACGTTTACTCTTTCTCTTTTTTCTTTTTTTTTCCCATTCCTTTTAATTGGTTTGATACTTTATCTATCTTCGCTCTTATATTTATTTTAATTTACAATTTCAATCATTACCTGTTATCTTTTCTACTTGAAAAGTTTATTTTTTAATCTTTATTCAGTTTTTTCTAATAATTATTTCAACATAATTTCCTCTCACTTTCTTAATTTTCTCACTTTGTTTTTTTCTTTTTTCTTTTTGCACGCCTCCTTTCTTTTTGTCTAGCACACTTAAATCACCGTCTTCTCCCAAAATGTTAAATTTGATTTATAGCTAATTTAATATATAAAGACATGTTTATTATCATCCATCCATGGTCCTATCAAATTATTCAATTATTTGCAATCTATATCAGATTCCATAGTCCCGATGGTCATGAGAAGCAAACATAAGTGGATATTTGGTAATGGAGATGAAGGACATTGAAAATCTCTTTTCCTCATTTTTTTTAATCTTATTTTAATTAATGTAATATATAACTAATTTGAAAATTCTATTTTTTATCCAATCATTACTTTAATCTTTTTATATAAAAAAACTATCTGGTCTAAATTATTTTATTTTCAATTATTATTATTATTATGCCTTGTGCTTTGATATGGTTTTCTCCCTCTTCACAAAAAGGTGAATAAAATTTTCCAACTATTTCTAACCACAAGAATTTTATTTTTAAGTTATTATTAAGATTGTTTTACTGAAAATTTTATTTATTTATTTATTTTCTCCATTACTGACACCATTTTTACTTGATGCACCTTTGACATAATTTCTTTTGCATTTTTCCTTATACTTCCTTTTCTTTCCTCCAACCATTCCCAAAAGCTTCCCATATTTAGTTGCTTTGATTTGCTTATTATCGGATTGGTTGCCCGATTGAAAACAGTAAGTAAAGAAAGGAAAAATTTTTACTTTTTAAATAATTGATTTAACATACACCTGCTATGATAGTCTTGCCTTTCTTCATCATCATTTATTAGCTTTAATTATTATTTCTATCTATTTCAACTTAATTCTCCCCGTCCTCCACTTTACTTACCCGATTTCCTTTTCCATGCTCTCTCCCCACCACCCCCAATCCTTTGGATCGAAGCAATCGGGAAAAAGGCACGCGTGCACGCAACGTTCAAACAAACAAACGACCGAAGCCATATAGCAATCTTCGGCTCGGGCTAGCGAATCAGCTCATCCTTACACACCTTAAAGACACACATGCGGCTGCAAAAAGGCTCCATACGAGCCACACATTCGCCGGCCACATCTTGACCGAAAGAAATCGCCTGATTTTTTTTTTTTTTTTTGAATTGGATGATGGTGTCTTCCAACTTTCGGCCCACCTATTGCACGGATTGGATGGGCCTCACCTATATCTTCGCAGCTTACATAATAACCGTTTGTAACAGCTATCATGTGCCCCACGGCATGGGTAATCAAATGATCAGAGCCGTTCAAATTGTTACCAGTCTCTTAAAAATCATACACATTAATTTTTTTTCAAAATTAATGACCGATTTGGCTCGTTAATCTTAATTTTGTAGCATTAAAAAGAAATTGTTGAATGGCTAAGATGTGGGTGTACAGAAATTCTATCAAGTTACCACCGTAGCATGATTTTGTTATGGTGGCTCCGTGCCATTATTCATAGGAAATTGATTGAGAATATATACTTAGACAGCTAAAATCATATCACCGTCTTAGCACGTGGGGCCAGTGGATGACAGCGCACTCTGGTATCTTAATCGCGATGCACCCAAACCGCTCCCCTCCTCCATTAGGTATCGGAGATCTGATAAAGAACAGAGTAGAAAGGAAGAGCAAAGCAAAAGCAAAAGCTCTCTCTCTCTCTCTCTCTGCAAAAATCAATGGAGTTTTGCTGAGCCAGGGTTAGGGTCTGGCTATAATCAGATCTCGCCAGAGGCAGCAATGGCGAGCTTCTGAAAATCTTCGTTTTGCTTCTTTCTCTCTCGCTGCAGATGTCCATCTTTCCGACAGATCCGATCTCTTCCGACGAACTAGAGCAATCTGCGATGGAGGCCCCGCCACCGTCGCCGGAGATGACCGACCATTTCGACCGCCTCCCCGACTCCCTTCTGCTTCTGGTCTTCAACAAGATCGGCGACGTTAAAGCTCTGGGCCGCTGCTGTCTAGTCTCCCGCCGATTCCATTGCCTCGTGCCGCAGGTGGACAACGTCATCGTCAAGGTCGACTGCGTCATCTCCGACGACAATTCCGACCCCTCGTCGTCTTCCTCCCCTCCGCCGCAGTCCGACAAGGGAAAGTCCGTCTTTTCCCACTTCGTCCGCCTCGTCCTCCTAAAGCCACTCCAGTTTTTCGGCCAGTTCCTCGGCCCCAAGAAGCCCGTCTCCCCCGACGACGTTGCTGTCAGCGCCGATTCGCAGGCGGGCGCTGGCGGCGACGTGTCGCACCATTCGCCCACCGAGGTGCTGAAGAACTTCAACGAGATCCGGCGGCTGAGGATTGAGCTCCCCGGCGGGGAATTGGGCATTGATGACGGCGTGCTGCTGAAGTGGAAGGCCGATTTCGGCTCAACCCTGGATAGCTGCGTCATCCTTGGAGCGTCTTCCGTTCTTTCTCCTGGCACGGCCGCAGCAGCGGCTGCGACCAAGTCGTCGGCTTCGCTTGATGAAGCGGTCTGCGGCAGTGGGGATGATAATGGGAGCATCCCAGAATCGTTCTACACGAATGGGGGATTGAAGCTGCGGGTGGTCTGGACAATCAGCTCGCTGATCGCAGCATCGGCTAGGCATTACTTGCTGCAGCAGATCATTGCAGAGCATGCTACGCTCGAGAGCTTGGTGCTAACAGATTCAGATGGGCAGGGGGTGCTGAGAATGGGCAGGGGGCAGCTGGAGGAGTTGAGGGTGAAGCCTCTGTCGGCATCAGCTTCGGCAAACCGGACGCTTGTCCCTGCACTCAACATGCGGCTATGGTATGCTCCGCATCTGGAGCTGCCGGATGGGACTGTGCTCAAGGGGGCAACTTTGGTCGCGATACGGCCCAGCGAGCAGACGGCGGGGAAGAAGGAGCCAGCGGATGGGGGTGGTTGGGTCTCGGCAGCATTTGAGGAGCCGTATGGAACAGCTGCCAGGGTTCTGGTGAAGAGACGTACATACTGCCTTGAGATGAATTCCTTCTGATGTGCCATGGGTCCATTAAGGAAGCTCAAGGTAATTTCCATCGTCCCTGCTCTTTTGATATCTCGGTAGAAGAGGAAAGAGAATGCGAAGAAGAAGATGAAGAAGAAAAATGAGAATATTGAGTAAATATAGAGGGAATCTGACACCTTAGAAATTGTCTTTTCTTCTTTGGGTTGTCTTCTGTTTTTCACCCTTCCAACTCATCTTATGGTTTGGAAATTATGTTAGGAAAATTGAAATTGAATGATGTAATGCTTCTGGGTCCTCAGGCTGCTTCTTGCTTAGAATGAAAGCTGGCACTGGTTTTAGTTCTGTTCCCATGACCTTCTCCTTGAATTGGAGATAATGTTGTATATAATGCTTGCAATTTTCTTAGTCTCATAACGTTGGATTCTCATTTCTCGTGGTGGCCCGATGTATGTTGATGCACAATACCGACCAGTGGGTTTCTTCTTGTTTTATGATTGTTATGGGTTTCATGGAAATTCTTGCATTAGCTGGAATCAGAAAAGACAAATGTGTCTATTTTTGGGTGGGCGGATGAAGCAACAAATTCCAGTAGCGCCATTGAGTTGCTGACTGTTTTTTGTTTCTTTATAGATTTTATTTTTCTTTCTTAGAAATTACAGTAGCTGGCTGGTCCGTGGTCAGATCCTAGGGGTGTTGTTGGTTGTCCAAAAGTGGGACTTGCTGTCAGTTAGATCCATTTACCCAATTATTCATTGTCTGTAGCTCTGTTTGACTGGAAATGTTGCACCTTCTTATATCGGGTGTTTTGGTCTTGATTTGTATTTTGAATGTCCAGAATTGATTTACCTGAATGCAATTCTTATCTTAAAAATTCATATACTTTAATGGTTAAATGATGAAACATTATGCATTTATCTGCCTGTGATGGTTTTTGGTCCCTCTCTGTAACTGGGTTTGGGCTGGGTTTAGTCTATGGCCATGATCTTTTTTCCGCGAGGCAAGAATAGGTGGGAGTGGGAGAGTTTTCGCTCTGCCTAGTTTTTGCTCGATAGCGGCTGCCTTGCCTCTGTGGTTGCAGAACCATCTATCCACCATTGCTAGTCTCCGACGTTGGTTTCTCACCCCTGTGGGATATATTTATGTGAAGGGAACATGTACTGGTTCTGCATTTATTCTAGTGCTTGCTCCTTGTTTATCACCTGAAATTATTTTCTTGTGATTTACCATGTTGGTGTCAAATTTTCAGGACATGGTATGCTCTGCAGAAAAAAAGGGGTAGAAGCGTCTGTATTTCAGAACATGGATGAATATGGAATCAGCCTTGGGCAACTTGGGTCAGTCTTCTTCCATCCATTGTTGATGTTAACGCATTCTGCTGCAGATGTTGCTTGCCCGGTGATCGAGATATGATCTGTCTCGCCTTCTACTGAAAATATGTATCCATGTTCTTTTTCTTCCTTGAGGAGATTGTTGTGATAACATAAACACGCTTAACACAAATCCAGATGTACTTGTTTCACAAGATCTTGTAGATAGTAGTTTTTTTTTTTATTTCAGCAATTTTCTGCTGACTCTTGTGAATATTTAAGTTGTATGGGTGGCCTGAGTTATCCGAAAATTCTCCTTAAGCCATTTTCCTTCTGCATAATGAGCCAAAATGCTTTACACTTTTCACAACGCTTGAAATGATTTAATTCACCATACGATTACAGCAGAGTCTAAATTAGCTAAAGTGCGAATGTTTACAAATTTCTATAGCCAGATTTTTTAAATGCGAAATTCCGTGACTGCCTATTGGCAAACTTCAAAAGGTGGAGACATGGTGTGGACTGCTTAGAAAAGGGGGGAAATACGTCTCCGCTCTCCACTCACTGGAAGTAGCAAAGTCCCTCTCATGGTTTGGTAAGCATTCCAATTTTAGCTGGTGTAACTGCTCCACACCAAATATTCAAATTTCTAGTGATGCATCCTTTGTGTCCTCTCTTTCACTATTCTCTTGCAAATACTAATAGTTGCATAACTAAGATTGCCGTTAAGCAGCTAACATCATCTACGATTCCTCATCTGGGGTTTCAAAATTGAGCATGTTCAGCCCCACCGGTTGATATGAAATGGAGAGTAAAAACAACCCCGGTTAGAAGGTTGAATTTGGAAATAGAGGAAGATTAGAGGTTATTACGAAGATGATGGAAACATCTTATCAGACATTACCTTCAGTTATTGAAACCAATATGTGACTAAGCAGTTTATAGTTCCTGCCTCATGCGTTAATACGTTTTGGAGGAAGAATTGTAGCTCATGACTGAAGGGCGACGTGGATCGGTGCATTTTCAAAAGAAGGCGGTAGATTGGACGGCCGACATTGGATATGTAGAGAATGAAGATGATGGGCGGGTAGATTTTGCCCACAGATAAAAGAAGATGGATGAGAAGTAGACCTGTGAACCGCACCGAATGCCGCTCGGCTGTCACACCTATCTTATTCTCGCTCAGTCGCTTGCGATGACTTTTGTTTGGTCTTGCGTAAAGGTGAATGAATGGCTGTCACTCGTGAAAAGTGACAATCCTCCAAACCACGCTGTTACAATGCTTGTCGAGAACGGTAAACATTAGGGCTCAAATAGTTTCATGATGGGCTAATCATAGAGACTGGTGCTTCTGATCCCATAAACTCGGCCGTTGAATGGATGGACCGTCATGAATAATGGATACCTAAAGATCTCCTGATTTGAATGAATGGTTAGCCCGCGAATCTACTAATTTTGATGACCATCCGATTTAATTGGGATGATAGGGCTGGTGAAGATCCATCTCAGTCCAATCATCATGACTTTTATTAGGCAAGCGAATTGAATGCCTCATTTTGAAATGCCACTTCAGAGCTTTCTTTGTTGAGTTGAGGCAGAAAGTCATGGTTTGGATTGGGCCACCATCATCACGATCCAAAACATTCGTCTCATGAAAATCTGTTGGACTTGTGCAGGATTTCGACACAGCATCAAACCTGGATAAAGATTCGAAAATTCCCCATAACCTTTGCTCTTGCCAAGTTTACCAACTTGTGTGAGACTCTCTTTAACCTCGTATACAAAATCCACCCAGCATTTGAAAGCAGCCTCGACACACGGACTGGACTCATCGAGCCATCTAGAGCCGACACAAAAACTGATCAGAAACGAAGCAATACAAGGAAATGGAGGCAGCCGCCGACGTTGGGCCTATGTCTTTTCTGGAAAGATGGGCGTATCTTTCTTTCCTACTCAGTAAAATAAAAGGAGTGGTTGAATGAAGTTTTAGCAATGTATTGGGTTATTTACAGATATATCGACCGCTATTATTTGTAATTACGCTTACATTTTTAAAATATTATCAAATATACCTAAAAATTTATTAAAAGAATTACAATTATATCAATTCCATTAGCTACCAATATAATGGTTTAAAATAGATATTAATTTTTTTCTGTAATTCTTAAATTATCCGTCATGATTGTCATTATAATAAAAACGTAAGTGTATATGCAACTACAGGTAAAGGATATACAATATCTATAAATGCTAGCAATTTATTTACCTGAGTAAAATTTCCATCCTGCATTAGAATGAAATGAAGATGCTTGAAACACATCTGGACAGAAAGAATCACAAATTTTACAGCAAGAAACCTACGAGTTGGGTTTCCCAGAATGTCTTCACGGAGAAAGGTAGAGTTGTCAAAATTCATACACCACCTCGGATAAACATCTCAGCTGTACCAGTAGCGGAACACAAAACGGAAACTTCCCAAACAAAACCAGAGTCTCGCAATGGGAGTGGGCCGCCGCTAGTCAGAGCCACTATTCCAGCATGGTTTCCCGCACTCCATTGAACAAATAGGCTATTCATGGTCTTTCTGCTATACATCTAATGTTCCCAAATGCAATCCTAACCAGCCTATTTTGATTTCAACGACAGGGAACGTTCAACATCAACCTCGCCTTTCCTAATTACCCAAATCAAAAGCTTTGCCATTTCACTACCTGAACGTTGCAAGAAGCAAAAACATGTCCCGATTTCCAATTTTCGTTCCTTTTAACCCTTTATCATCACAACTGATCATTGATAATTAATTTCCCAAAAAGAAAGAATCCATCAACACCAGTCAAATTTCTGTTGTCTGCCAACCAGAGCAGGTGCACATGTAAATCAACACTCCAATTGCGGACAAAATTTAAAATGGAAGGGGAACAAAACAATGATACCCTTTTTAATTATATATATAATATTGATTACCTTAAATAGAAAATGTAGTTCGTTGCCTGAGGTGATGAGGACATTAATGCCCCCCAATAATTTCATGCGCCACCGCTGCCACTGCTGCTAGCCATTCAACACATTTCCTTCCTGCGTCCATTGAATTAGCAGATTCAGATGTGTGTGTGTGTGTGTATAGCTACATATAGGAGGACTTTCAGTAGTCATCTTGTGCATCAAGACCTAAATGCCACTTTCAATCCAATAACTGTGACAAGAACACGATAATACTAGTTTGAAAATGGGCCTTTGAATAGCAGGATTTTTTTTCCCCAAAATGATTGATGGCAATTCGACAGGCTTTCACTGTTGCAGTGACGGAGGGTCGACTGCATGGACAGTAAAAAGGTGTTACATTAGTTGCAGGCTAAATCAATGAGAAAAAAGTTGGAGATTTGCTGGTATTTAGTTGAAAAAGTTGGACCCAAGTGGTCCAAACACAACAATCTAGATTAAAAGCCTTATTTAGATCACAAGTTGAAGTAATTAAGCAAGCAGTTGGAAGTAGCCATCCAGTGGAAACAGGAAATATCTTGATAACGCCAACACCAACCTCATGAACTTTAAATATAGCATCACACATCTCCAAATTTTGTGGAATTACATCCTTTTAGTCATCATTAAGCTAGTGCTGTTTTATGAAAAGGCTTGTTTTCAAGCCAAAATTCAAGAGTAAAAGGTATTAGCATGTGTAACTGAATTACTAGATGGTAAAGAAACTCCGCACTTCGGAATCCTGAAAGAAGATACCAAGTAACCTTTTGTATAATGACAAGAGGCTTCTAGTACTATCCAAACATGAAACTAACTTCATGATCTCAGCTTAGGAAGGAAAAGGAGCTAGAAAACACCCCCCCCCCCCCCCCAAAAAAAAAAAGTTGTAGATATTTGAATTCAAACCCCTTCCGTTTGGCCGGACTCGATATAGGCCCCTTCTTTTTAACCAAGCTACTAAAGCCTGTAACTTATGAGGGCAGTAGCTTCTCAATTGGGTTGAATCTCACCTGGCATGCGTGTCGACAAACAACAGCAACAAAGCTAAATGTGACAAAGTAGCAGCAATACGATAATAAAAAAGAGATTAGAAGATCTTGTTTCTATTATTGTTTGCAAAACGAATAAGATTTTTGGTTGGTGCATGACAGTGGCAATCAAAACGAAAGAACAAGAGGCACAATCATAGGCTACAAAGATCTGTTGTGTCCGCATGAACCAAGTATATATGGCACAAGACCAACAAAGGAAACACTAGAGGAAGTGCCCAAAGGTTATAGAAGTCTGTTACAATCTTTGTCCACTTGGATGTTTCAAATTATATTGATAGAGGAAGTATGTAACATCTGTAAAGGAACTCACAAAGGTTTGTTGATGTTTTTGTGATAGCAATATTCCATAGGGGAAGCAATAAATGAGACCACAGTGATTGTCAAGCCTACTAAAGTCAATAGAGGAATGAACAGAGATCTGTTGTCCCAAAAATTATTTCATGTGGAATTTTGAAAAGGCATTTCAATGACTATTTTTTAATAATTTCCCTCCAAACAATCAAGAATCTATCTAGATCTTATAAATACAAGTTTTATTGAAGAAAAAGGAAAATTCTTTGGGTTTTTTGAGCTATCGATAATGCATTCACAAGAGGACAAAGAAGCTTTTAAATGCATTCACTCTATTATACCTCAACTTTTACTAAGCTTCAAACTATATCAAATACAACTAAAGAAGAGTATGAAGCAACTTGCTTTTATTGAGTAATCTTTACATTAAAACTTTTTTCATGTACATCTCAGCTTATTTAGAGGTATTCCTTTGTACAATTTTATTTTTGGGTTGGGATTTTGGATTCCTACTACCAAGGAAGGCTTATCCTTATAACAATATTGTGTTGTAAGAATTCCCTGATAAGCTTAATAAAACCAAGTAGTGTTGTTAATAATGCCCTTATAACCTCAGTGAAACTAGGTATTATTGTTAAGAGTTCCCTAATAAGTTCAATGAAGTTAGGTGGTATTGTTAAGAGTTTCTTGTTGATCTTGGAAAAAACCAAGGGAGATATGATTCCATGATGGATAGTAAAACTCCAGGGCGGGATATCTTGGATAGTGAAGAAAGTATTGAGTTGACTCAAA
>JAYJMB010081806.1:0-21754 GCA_036873735.1 Pouteria campechiana
GTGGAAAAATCATGGTATAATCATGTGGATTTATGGTGTAAAGTGGAGTAACGACCCCAGGAGGGCGGGGCATTACATTATAGTGGCATCACATCTACATAATCACCTAGCATACCTCTGAGCACGTCTGGCACATCCCCATCCACCATCTGCCCCTCCTCAACGAGGGTTGCTAAGAAGGTGACTTCACCCTTCCTTAGTCCATCCTTCAATTTTAACTCAGAGACCAACTCCATGCTACCTTGACCATTTGAGAAAACAACACATACAAAACAAGGAGTCAGATTGCTAGTTATAAGCATCCCACTCAAATGTGGGGTAACAAAGGCTTGGGCACTTGATAGGAAGTCAAGTCCCAAAATCACTTCAAAGTCATCTAAGGGAACGACCATCATAGTGGACTTCCCTTTCCAATCCCCCACAACTAATGAGTGGGTTTCTCTTGGAAATTGAAAGCCTTAATTCAACTCTAGCCTTTCTCAATAAAGAGGCCAAAATGTGAACTGCAACTATTTGAAATAAAAGTATTGGTAGCACCCATTCAACCATAGCTTGTACCTTGTGTCCATTAAGAACAATTGGCATATACATCAGCCAACTTGACTTAGCCTTCTTGTGAGTAATCCCATTGGGCAGCTGTAATGGACTCACTCTTGTTGGAGCTTCGTCCCCATTCCCTTGACAACTATTGAAAATATCTTCTCCTTCGTTTGGCACTCTTTAGCAAAATGTGACCCTTATACAAGGAATGTAGCAATAGAGGAGTGCTTTCCGTATTTTCTTTAATAGCTCCAACTTGTTCAATTACATCTCCAAGATTATCCTAAGGGCTGACTATGGATTTAAATGACCTCAATCAACCTTCTTTACCAATTCAATGAATTTTCACAAAGAGAAGAACAGCATGTACACTTTTACCAATAGATTAGCCTTTTCATCTTTCACATATATGCTATGGTGAAAGCTTGGAATGATCCTAGGAGAGCCTAAGCATGTTAAGGAAATAGGAAATGGAAGAAGATAAGGTTAGGAATAATAACCTCCATATGCAGTAATTAGCCAACTAGCACATTGTTTTAAATAAAGGGCAAGGTGTAGCCAACCAGACTTTCGACCTATCTTCATAATAGCCCTTGCAAATAGGTAGGCTCCAATATAAAGCTCTTTTGGTAAACCATCAGTGGCTATGAGGATCACCTTATTTAGCAATGACCTAGTTACCATATATCAAGTTTTCCAAGACCTTTTGCCACTGAATTGGTTACATTTTTAGTAGAATCTTAAATAGTATTTGCATGGTTTGCATAGTTTAGGCTTTCAATTTATGGCTATCCTTTGAGCTTTCAAGATGAAGAGTCTAACGTTCCAGATCAATATTCCGAATTTCCCTTTCAAAAGCAAAAATTCCCTACCCTTATTAGTAGCCAAAGTGGGTAGCAAGGAATAGATTCACTCACACAAGTACCTAGAGAAGTAGAAGTCAACTTAGTTTAAGGTCTAGATTAAGCGATTTAGCCATTGATTCTACAGAATACAATCCTATTGACTCAGATGCTCGAGATGAAGATTATGAGCCAGATGAGTGTGGTTGATAGCCCTATGTTCATGGTACAGATGAAGAGCCTACCTACTTATTGGTTCAGTAGTTCATTCATTAGTCGAATCAACCATTGATTATGTAATCAGTTAAATAGTTCACCCAACATCATTAGCAAATTTAGTAGCGTAGGTAGTTGATCCATCCATTAAAGCAAATCCTACAGACTGCTAAGCTTATGACTATGATCTTGTTGATTCATTCAAAAAACTAGATTCATTAGTACTTGTAGTCACTTAAGTCAATCTAGTAGCAAAAGTAGCAAAGATAGCAAGGGTAGCCGGTACATCAATCAATGATCTAGATCCAATCAATGAAATAGTGGATTTGGTTGATGATCCACTTGATCAAGTAAAAGGGTTACGTAGTTTGTCAAACTCTTGACCATATTAGGTGACTAATCATGCAAAATGTTGTTGATTAAGTGGATGTTGCATCACTAACAACATATTTAGATAAAGGTTCAAGTAAAGCAATCAATTATGTAGATCAATAGTAGTAGATTAAGAAGTCAATGTTGTAGTAAGTTGGCCCAGTCTCTCACCTAAAAGGATACTTTAAGCCAACTTAAGCCAACTGAAAGGTTGAACCAACACTAGTTAAGGCAAATAAGGATTCTAACAGGCCCTTCATAAACAAAAAGGGGCACCACTATAGTAAAAAAATGGCACTAGCACCTTTGACGTAATAATCATTTTTCAAATGGAATTGATTCCAAAGCCCATCAGCCTAATACCAACACTTCCACTCTATCTTTTGATGATAAAAGAACAAGAGAGAGTTTAGTTTACTAAAGCCAAAGAGATAAGTAAACCACTTACTAGAATTCTCTTATTGATCTCTGCCATCTCCAACAACAAAGGGGATATTCTACTTAGAGCCTACCAGACTTTGCTAGCTACCGAGCCCATTCCAATGCAAGAAGTTTTCTATAAGCTGATGACTAGTTCCATGTACTTGTAACCAGGAAAAATAGAAGTGATTTTCTCTAAAGCCACTTACCTTACTTATTTCTTTTTCCCCTTGTACTTAGGGTGCTAGTTAGGTCAAGCCAAGATAAAAGTAGTGAAAGAACATAATTGGTAAGGTTGTCAGTCTCTAAAGGCAAGTGCAACACTCTTTCTTTGTTTGAAAGGTCTTTCCTGATCTGTTTGCTAAATGTGTTTCCGAATTGCTTAGAGTTTTGACTTACACAATTGCAAGAGAAATCCAAAAGCAAGAGTTTTGACTATGGTGCCGAAAGGGCCTTCCAAACACAACCGCCAAAGAAGGTTTATTCTTTGACTTTCCTTGCAACTTCCCCTCATTGAAGGAATAGAATTCCTTTTACCTCGAGTTCCTATGCTTGCACTAGCCTGCCTTCCAACTGGACTACTGCTTGAACTAAAGCTAAAACAAAGGGATTTTTCTATGATTATTGTTCCATCGGTCCCTATCTTCACCATTGATTAAAGTCAACTTCATCTGGTATTGGCTACCAAAAATACAAGAATTCTATGAGTACTCTCTAACAAAATGATTTATTAATAAAAGTCGCCTTCGCCTACCTGAAAGAGTAACTACTACCACCTTCTATTTGAAAGAGAGCTTATCTTCTCTATATCTAGCCCAAAAAAAAAACACTTTTTCTATGACAATGGCCCTCCACTCAGGCTTAGAGGAACGAACTCTCTGATCAAACTCCAGCAAGACAAAGTGATTTGACTTCAGTGCTTGAAAGAGTGAACTCTATGATAAGACCAAAGCCACTAGCTACCATGCCCAGTACTTCACTAGCTACCTTCTCTGCTCGGCTTACTTTCTCAGTATCAAAAGTGGAAGTCAATCCTGCTAACACAAAACAAAGATTTTTTATACTAGGGACTTGAATCTCTTACCCTTACTAAAAGGAAAGAGGATTTCATCTATGAGCCTTCTTAACTAGCTAAACCGACAAGCTCACCAAAACCACCTGAACTAGCTAAAGCCAAGATAGCTATCGTAGAAAGAAAGTTTTGTTGATCAACTACTTCAAAACGGATGTCTTGAGTGCACGTTAGCTCATCTGTGTTTTGAAGCAACTCAAGAAATATGCAACTTTACTTGGGATGAAGCATGTCTTCATGCTTTTGACAAAATCAAAGCACTACTGAGGAGTACACCTGGATCACTACCTAGTTAAAGGAAAACCTTTAATCCTTTATAAAGATGCAAGTGAACATTCATTAAGTGCACTCCTTGCTCAAGAAAATGAGAATAGAAAAGAAGGTGCCATATATTATTTCAATTGCTACTTTTTAAATGTTTAATGTAATTATTCATGGCCTTTCGTAGGAGTCATCCTATTCTAAACCCACTCATGTGCACGTAGCTAGGCTTTTCAACCATTGCTAGTGACGAGAATGCAAAATTTCATATTTTCTTCCCTTAATACTTACCATTTTACACTTATTTGATTCCTAAATATACTCATTATTCTTATATTTTGATCTAGGACACAAATGGAGTTGTTAAGTGCAAAAAGAATGCAATTGGATAATTTTGGACAACTTCAGTATTAATTCGTATTTTTGGCATAAATCTCTCATCAGACCTCAGATTGAGATGATTAAAGATGATCTCGAAACATAAGAAAAATGTCTACAACTTTTGTGTTAGGATTTCTAAGAGATAAAGACTACGTTAAGAACAACTAAGCAGAGAAAGTATCAAAACATATCAAAAATGAGCTAAAGATTACACATGGTATCATTTGTGTACCAATTTTTTCATATTTATAGGATTATTTGAAAAAGGTGATCAACATTAAAGTTATAGATATCAACATTATCTAACCCATTTATGAATCATATGATTCTGAGTTTAAATAAGGAAGTTATGGTAAAAATAGTGGAAGCATGTCTGGTAGATAGTAAACCAGCATTGTCGGCGCCTACTCATAATCAACACCACCCCTTCGGATGACAAGGTAGCACCGGCAGCACCAATCTAGCACCAAAGGCTGATCAAAATTTATATTTTCTATTTTTTTAGATTTTTGTGTATTTTGGCTTTGTTTTAAATAGCAATTTCCTCAGGTGTTTTAGGCTTCTTTTGCTGGGGTTTGGAGAGGACTTCTTGGCGGCTTTCAAAAGAGAATTTTCTCTCTTCACTCTTTCATTTTATTTTCTTTGTGATTTCATGGCCCCTCATGGCTAAAATTTTATTCTTGGTTTAAGGAGACAGAAACTTCAGAACCATGAGATCTAATGTTTTTTAATTATTTAATTTATACTTTGAGTATTGAATGTTCTTTTTTGATTCATGATTATGATTATTATGTTTAATTGCTAGGAGATCTACTAGTTTATTATTCATTACAATCTATTACTAGATTAGACATGAAATCCGTAATTTTTTAATCCCTCTAATCTGTAAAGCAACTAAGGTTTGATAATTTGCTGTTGTTGTAGTTATTAAATCTTAGGAAGAATATTCAACTAAATTAAATGCAACCACTGTGCTTGTGTTGTTTAGCTTCATCAATCTCTATAAATCTTAAGGCTACTATTAGATTAAATTTCTAGCACAGTCTAAAGTTGTTTAGTAGTTAGGGTTAATTAGATCAGATGTTTCTAATTGACTATGCCAGAGGAGAGATAGGAAAAATAATTCCAATGGTGAATATTCAAAGAGTGAATTGATTTATAATTGTGTCAATGATCAATTGTAAGATTCTGATGGTGGATGTTGACTTGAACCAAGGTTTTCTTCTCTAATAGATTTCTTTCACAACACTGCTCTTATTATACTCAAAACCCCCTCATTCTTCTTTACATTGTATAAAACTAAGCTAGATACTCCTTATGGGATTGACCATTACTCACACTACTATAAAAATTTAAAATTGGTACAAGGTTTTAAATTTGGTTACCTACGACAGCACACCGGCTAGTTAGACATTTCAATTGGCTCAAATATAGAAAGAAGAACTCTTATTTCTTATTTCTAAAAGGAAAGCCAATTTTCTTTTATTAACTCGCCCGAAGTTAGTTATGGCCTAGCCTTGCTAAAACAATACCATCACAACTACTCTTATTAGTTTCTCCCACCCTCTAACATCTTGTTTATGGTCTCAAATATTCCAACATGACTAAAATGCTTCACTCATTTGGCTAGAAGATAGGCCGACTGTAACACCCCGCCTAAGGGCCTATGCATTTTACCATTACCCTGTATTATCCTCATTTCTAAGGGAAAATTTTACCAAAAATCTAACAAAGTCTACCCTGGCATATCCATCTACATCTGGCATACATTTAATCATATAAAATCCATATTTCAGTAATTATCAAATAATAATACTAACCACAAAATTCACACCCCACACCCACATCTGCCTAGATCAAAATTGAATCATGATGGCAATACATAACTGGGATCATATAGATCCATTCACAATTTCATAACTAATTATCACTATGACATGCCATATATCTTATTATACATCATTTTGATTCTTTCAAGTACAATACATAAATACCCAATGGGATTAAAATCTCAGTACATCATATCATAAAAGATTTCTTCAATCTTCCTCATAGTCCTCCAACCCACTGTTGGAATTCTTTATTTGACTTATCAACTAAATATTTAAATAAGAAGGCGTGAATCTGAGCAACTTAGTGAGTAGGCGAAATAAAAGAAAACAATAATCAAATAGGAACAACATGTTCCAAAGCTAGCATATGATTAAATACATGCCAATGCAACCATACTATGTGGCTCAAATCCTCATGATTTCATTACCTCTACAATCTATGCCACTCAGGCATACAATCTATTCATCATGCCATCTAGGCATTACATATCAAGCCTAGGCCATTCTGGCATCTCATATCATATTATGTCATATACGAAATTCTAGAATGTTTCCCTTCCATCAACACACATATTCGCATACTATAGTTAATAACATTCATACAAACTCTTGGGATACTCATTATCCCCAATCCTCCACATATATATCACATTAAGAGACATTCTAGGATGCCCATGATCCCCATATGCCATTATGTCAACCCTAGGAATTACACTTATAACATGAAAACAATGTGGGATAGTCTTTATCCCCATCAGTCATTCATCCCACATTTACATATCACCATAACTACCAATTCATATATAGTTATGGGATAATCTTTATCCCAAATAATCTTTACACTCATATATCACATACATACATTGCCAAAAGAATTATGGGATATCTTCTATCCCTAAGAAACCACACATGCATACTCATATCATTAAAATCATGGGATATCAACTATCCCCATCTATGATACATGCTCATATACCAAACATAGGATACTTACTATTCCCATTCAGCAATACCTTCATAGAAAGGAGCCTACTTAGCTTAATAGAGTATACTTTTATAAATTCTAAAACCCTATAAGTTTCTTCCAATCAATGCTCACGGTACATACACACACAACAATTCCATTCACTTACAAGATAATTTTCACCAATGCATATCAAGTCAATAAATTACAACTTCTAGAGACTATGATTGGTCCTTTGAGATGTTCATATACCTTTCAAGTGCATAATTGTTCTTTAACATTAGCCATAAGACTATCCAACTTACATTCTTCTTTAATCATTCCTTAATCATATGTTACATACATTGTTTTAATACATCTTTATGGCCAAAGTCAGGCTATCATGGATTCATCTATTAAATCATTTCCTTCCAGGAACCATTTCCTTATACATTTGTTATACATAACTAGACATTAATGTCCATATGACATAGCATATGATCTAATTCATATTAAATACCTTTTTAATCCAGACAACTTCTTTAGTAGTTAATTACATCCTAGGTATATTAATCCTTCATCCCAATCCATTAGGCTTCTATGGTTTCACTCAACCCTTTTATATATTTTTATTTCTCATTTCATCGAACAGTTCATACGCATCATCTTAATTATAACTTTTCAGTTAAGTATATCAAGGGAATTTCATTCCCAACCATATACACTATTTATACAACTCAACTAATATGCCATTAATCATAAAAACAAGCCAACTATGCTTTTAATTCAATTAATTCATTGAAAAAATACCATACACATGAATTTCCCCTTTTTTCCTGTTCATTTGGCTAGTATTCATATCATAATTGGATTTTCTTATGCCTACTTCTTTCTAAAAATATTATACATCACCATTTAATCATTTCCCCCATGATTTTCATATCAATTTATCTCAATTTTTTCCAAAAATCACTATTCATGAGTTGTGGAAAACCTTAGCAAAGCAAACATCATGAGTTCATTGAGAAAAGTGAACTTACCTTCAATTTCAAGCATGGCTTCCATTCTGAAGCATGAATCCATCTTCATAGCACTCCGTAGATTCCACATACTATGGCAACCTCGAATGTTCATTGTTTTCCACTATCCAAACCAAAAAAATTTGGCTAGAAAGGATGATGAAGGGATTACTAATCTAAATCCTTCTTATTTTCTACTAATATTCACAAGAAATGGGGGCATACTAAGCTAGGGCAACACAGTAGGGCATGGGAAAAGAAAATGGAATGGGGTTTTGAAAAATGGAATGGAAACCATTTTAAAAAATCAAGTCACTAACCTTGGCCGCCAATCGGAGCCACAGCGCCCACTTGGGTGCCACAACACCCAAAATGCAGGACATTGCCCTGCCCCCTCTCTTGATCTGGTGTTGTGGTGCCCACGCTACTACTGCCTATCTTGGTCCCTTTTTTATTTATTTCTTCTCTATTTTAATTCCTTATTTCTTATACCTTTTTATCCCATGATTATCCTCATAATAAGGACACAAAATGCATAAAAGGTAGTCTCAAATAATTAGTAATTGAATTATTAAACTAATTGCATATACTTTTAATTTGTACAATCACCTTTAGTTCATATGCACTATATATATATAATTATACCTTTTCATCTCAATTCATTGCCACAATTAAATAACAAAATTTTCTCCATTTTTAACACCTTGAGTGTTACACTAATTGAGATTCTTCCTCCACAAAAGAATTAGTAGATAGAGCATGAAATCTCTAAAAATGGAGAATACTCAAATTCATTGGAAAAGGCCTTTGATACTAAGCCACTCAAGATAACTAACTTATGATGTTCATTTTCCTATAATCCAAAGTCACTTATCATCCATTCTCTCTCTAATGCACATTCGCCACATAAAAGCTTCGAATTAACTCACCATTTGGTGATTTGAGTTACCCAAGCAAGACAGCAAAGGAAGGGGATGTATGGGCAAGTGAAGTGTTATAATCCTCCAACTAAGCTTTTGTAGAAAGTGGCATCTTCCAAAAGTTCCCCTTCATCTGACCTCAACTTGATTTTTCTTTCCCCACTTGACTCTCCAATTGGATATCTTTTTTTGGCTTAGTTGTGCAATCAATAGACTTTTCAAATGAGAGAACCCATCCCCTTACTGACAACAAGCAATGCTAGTGGAAGAGTAATGTGGGCTAACCGTGAATGAACATAGTGAAGTGCCTTCCACATAGCTGAAGGTTACAATCCACTATCAGTAGTATCCTTTGAGACTATCGAATCAATTTCTTCTCTATTTTTCTTTCCTTTCGTTACAACTAGCTAAAAGATTCAAGGGCAGAGTAGTGCGCCTAGAAGCTGAATTGGACTCATCCATGAAGTAAGCTAAAAGAAGAGTACTAAAGCTCTCTTTCCCACCGATGATACCATTACTATATGGATTGGGGGATACGCTAGCCACATAGGGATTGGCGAGTATTCACTCAAAAATTATTTAATATAATAAGGTTATTTTACTTATGGCTCCCTTACTAACCTTTCAGGAAAGTCAAGCCTTGAGATCTCATCGTCTTCCTTTTACTTTTTGAATTATAAATTAATAGATATGAGATTAATTCCTTTTTTCCTTTTACTACTATCTTCTCTACCCGAGCACTTCCGCAGACAAGGGGATTTATCTCTTCCTTAATAGCCTAAAAGGTGCACGGTTCCTCACCTCATAGTCTTTCTTGATTTTAAGCTAGAAAATAGATACAATGATTGTTAAGAGATTCAAGTAGATATTCTTGACTTAAAGATCCTAAAGATAGATAGCGTATGTGCCATTAATAATTTTTTATATAAGGAAAAGTTTTGTCTTTTCTTTCAAGAAGCTTGTAGCACGGACTTGCTAACCTTCTAAGAGTTATGAGGTTAGGATTGAGATAAAAGGCACCTTCATGCAAGGGTGAAGGAAAAGACTCTCATACAATGTATTCCTTGACAACCCGAATTCATAGATAGGGCTTTGCCAAGTATGAATGGTAAGAGCTTTGTCCAATGAAAGATGATTATCTTCCTCTTCCCGATGGTCAAATTATAATTCCTCATAAGTGCATGAGTGAATAGTAGTATAGTGTGCAAAACAAAGAATTGATTAAACTGATTCGATTATCTCTAGTTACTGAAACTGAGACTATCCTAAAAATATGATGTGATGCTAAATAAATAAAAGTGTAAGATTAAATATGAGAACAAAAATAATTGGTAAATTGATGAGATTTCACAGGTTGCAAGAGTCTGGGGATCCAATTTCACCACTCAATGATATCCTATGTTGTTGGGATGTTGGAATCAATTCACTATCTAGGGTTCATTCTATTAAATATATGATTATTACCATTAGATGTCCAAGTTTAAATTAAGTATTTTCTCCCATTCCAATTACCTATGGCGTGTAGTGTAATTGAGTTGAAAACTTATAAAGATTAGAAGAACTTACATAAACCAAGTAGAATGGTTTAGTATAAGGCATATATAACCAACTACTCATTCATTCAAGAAAGCTATAAAAATGGTTTAACATGTGGCATCTAACTTAACCATATTTCTTAAACAATTAATATAATTCATAAAATTAGTGATCAAGCAATTAAACAAATTAGATGACTGCAATAATCACAATGTATGAAATAAGATAAAATTGAATTGATAAACCAATAATTCTAGTTAACAAATAATATCAAGGAGGGCTACATCTTTGCCCCTAAAAAATAAAATTAGTTCATGCTAAAAACAGAAGGAAAACTCTTCAAAATATGCATGTTGTAGAACTTGAAATCTCCTTCTTGCTCCCTTGCAAAGCTCTCGTCCAATTGTGTGTCATATTTCATCCCCCAAAGATCTTTTGTTTCTATATTAAAAAATCTTTAAATAATAAAAATCATGGTTTGTTACACCACCATATGGATTCCTCAAGTGATTTTGTGCATAAAATATGCAAAATACTAAATATAACACACTTCCATAATGCCCAAGTGCCGCAGCAACTTCTATCCACTTTGTAACAAGTTCAGTATTTTGAACATAAATTTCTCATACAATGTCAAAATTATGTAATTCTTAGTGCATTAGAAAGATAATTTGAAGGGATACAACTTTTATTTAACACTTTCTATAAATAAGCCTTAATATGTATCAAAAATTACTCCAAAGTGATGCTTTTTTAGACCTTCTATTTTGGACATTGTTTTAACTACTAAATATAGTTGCAGTGTTCTAACCATAACTTTTTCATCTAAACTTAGAATCCTATGATTCTTAATTTTTTAGATAGCTAACTTGAATAAATGAAACTTCCATGTTGAAAACATTTCTTGAATATGTTTTAATTCATACAAAAAATGGCCTCAAAGTGATGCCTTTTTCATATTCAACAGTTTTAACACCTGAAATAGAAACTAACTCCATTAAGTGCAATATATAATCAAAACTAATTAAATTATATCAATTTATGATCCAAAACATGTGAATTTAGGTATTACAATATGGTAAAATATGATCTTTTCACTTCCTCATAAGATTATTGCATGTCTTGAATAAAGTGCCCTAGGTTGCTTTCACATAGAAGATTTGGAACATGAGAGCATCAAGATCTTATACCAATTTAAAGAAAACATATCTTTAATGGTAGAAGCATTAGTCAACCTAACATTTCCATGTTTTAGAGGAATTTGATTAACCTAAGAGTAATTCCTCTATTTGCTTTTGATGTAAGGAATTGTTTGTTTGAAATGGGGTGAAAGTGGATAGTAGAGAACCCTATCCTCTTTTCAGGACTCGTAGGGTGGTAACAAGCAAGGAAGGAAGAGGGGGCTTCGAGAAAGAGGACAGTGTGTGAGGGAGGGCGAAAGAAGTTATAATGGAAGTTTAGAGCAATCAGCTTACACAACCTCTACTAAAGTTAAGAAGGAAAGCACTAAAGTATTGAATTGAAAGACGAGCATGCGAGCAGGGCAATGAAGGAAGGGAGAGATATTAGATAACAAAGAACTTCTTTAGTCAAAAGCCATAGCCTCAGCAGTGCAAGCACAAGCTTGACATTATTAATGAGCTCCTAGTGTTGATCTACGTACAACATTCATCTGTCATTTTTTTACTATTTCTTCAAGAATTTCTTGACTTGAGTTTAGAGGCTCCTACTAGAAGAAAGAGCTTCCTATCACACTCTCCTTCCCCACCCAAACCTTTCTTCAAAGAACCCAATCCCTTACTTTGAAGCAACTAAACTACCTAACCGTCAGTCTGAGCTCTCTAGATCAATCAATCAGTCATCAGTAGTGGCCCTTCCTAGTAGTGGAATAATAGTCAAAAGTCAGATTGCAAGAATAGTCCCATGGAAGATGATTCCTTAGAAGAAGAAGCCCTTAATGTATGTGATGATAGCATATGCTCACCTCAGACCAAGCACCACAAGGTGTAACAAAAGCAATGCACAAAAGTGAGACCGTCCCCTGAAGAATGAAGAAGAGGAGACTCCTAATGATATTAGTCAGGTTGGTTAAGTTATTGGTTCAACTACCTCCGAACACTGCCTAGCGACTCCTCTTCTCCCTTGAAAGCAGTGCTGGAAAGGATGCTTTACTCCCTAGATCAGTCGGTCCTTAAGTAAAATAAGTAAATAGTTATCTCAGTAGTGGAAGAGTCTAATTGCCAAATAGCCCTAGTTGAAGTGCTTAATGCGAGTGTGCTAATAGCATACAAAGCTATAGGGCTAAGTTTGTTCCTCAAGCTTTGCACATAACAAAGTGGTCGATGACACAATAGCTAGATTGGCTTCTTTCGTTCATTTTATATAGGAAAAGAAGGGGTTGGGGTAAGCTTCGTGCAATAGCTCTAACAACTGCTTTTGAAGTTTCATGAGTGGATTTGACATATTCAACAATTGAATAAAAAGCAACAACAAAGGCAGCATAAGATTCTTTATCAAAATTTAGGATAGATTTCCACAAAAGGAAGGCTGCTCTAAAGTAGCAGCCTCGAGTTGAGTTAGAATTCTCAAAGGAATGAGCCAAATTTAGTTCAAGGGCTCCGGTTCTACCAATTTATTTATACTTAAAAGAAAGAGGTTCCCTATGCAAACTCAAACCAAAATCTCAAAGTAAGGGCTTTTGTTGGGCCTAGACCTCAATCACGATCTAAATCTCAAGCAGCAAATGCCACTTGAGAAAGAGTATATTATGCATGTCATTTCTTTTATATATAAGAAAAATGGCATGGGTAAGAAAGGGCTACTCATTTTGTTGGGTTAAAACTTAAAAAAAGGAAAGAGAGATGGAGAGGTTTTATCAATAGGAATAGTGGGTGCTAAAGCATCAGCCATAAGGGAGGCGAAAGCTTGAGTGAGATGATTCTAGCACTAAAAATCTCAACCCTCGGCTAATCCAATTCAAGGCTAGATCCAGATCACTAGTAGCTTGTTTTGCATGAAAAATGGCTACCAGAGCATGAGGATTGAGCAATAGGACTACTTGTTGTAGAGTGCTTCTCCAAGGTTTGGCTCGTGGAGAGGGAAGGCAACTAAGGAGACCGTATCTCTGAGGTTTGGCTCTTGGCTGGGGCATGTTGCCAGAAGAGAGCCTTTGTCTATAAGTAGGTTACAATCATTTTTACTCAAAAGATGTAATTCTTTCATTTTAAAAAGTGTGGTACATAATCATGGATAATAAATTTTTAGGAGAGTTGAATTCCAAGTGTGTGGTATTAGAGTACCGTTCATTTTTGGTAGGCCCATGAAACACCACTTTAGTTACTCAGTAAGGTCCTTCCCAATTTGATGAGAATTTTCCCCTTTGCTGCCCTCTAGTGGCCTCTTCTTTTTGGAGCACGATGCCTCCTACTTGGAAGGTCCATAGGTGAAACTTTGAGTTATAATATTGGGCACCGATAAGCCACAATTTTGATGTTGGCTTGTTCTCAAACTTCGTCAAGAAGGTTTAGGTTTTCTCACAACCTACTTTCATTTTGTTCATCATCCAAATGCTTGACACATGGAGATGCAATGTTAACCTCTGCAGGTATGACTACATTAGTTTGAAAAGCTAGTTTAAATAGAGTTTCTCCTTTGGATTCTCTAGAGGTTGTATTGTAGGCCCATATTACCCCTTGTAATATGTCTACCCACGATCCTTCTACATCTATAAGCCTTTTCTTTAGAGCATGCAGGAGGGTTCCTTTCGTAAACGACATAGGTGACAGGTGAAAGAACCATGTCAAAAAAACTTGGCAAAATGTTCTGAGATCTGCATTGTCAAATTATCTCTCATTGTCTGTTATCAAAACTTGAGGTGAGCCACACGATTTGGTCCCATATAAAGGATATCATCTAGCCTATAGTGATGGAGGCTAATGACCTGGCTTCTACCCACTTGGTGAAATAATCAACAGTAAGGATGAGAGACTTTATCCTCTCTAGGGCTAGCAGGAGTTATCCCAGCAAATCAACCACCCCCCCACCCCCCCCCCCTAAATGCGAATGACCATGGTTCATTAATTGCTATCAAAGGGGCTAGAGGTTGGTGATGTATATTGGCGTACCTTTGGTAGGCATCATAATGTTCTACATAACTATTGGCATCTGCCTGTAGCATATGCCAATAATATCCTTCTCAAATTGTTTTGCTAATAAGGATACATCAGCCAAAATGATTCCCAACATCCTTCATGGATTTCTCTGAGGATTTGTAAAGCTTTTTTTGGCTACAAACATTGAAGCTAGGGCATAGAGGTGGATCTTTAGTATAGAATTCCATTGATTAAAGTGTAACGAGCTATGTACCATACGATTTTATGAGCTTCCCTCTTATCTTCAGGCAATTCCTCTTCTCTGATGAACTCGATTATTGGGTCCATCTAGCTTGGCTCGTCCTCAGCTTGTAAGATCAGAATAGGCACAACTTCCTCAATATTGGGCCTTTGTGGTGTTTCCACCAACATCATCCTGTTTAAAGTTTCATTTATCACTAATCATAATAGAGCCTCTGCTTGCACATTTTTAGCCCTTGGGATATGCTACACTTGGAATTTTGAAAATTCCTTCCCTAACTCTCGTGCTTTGGTCAAATATCTTACCGTGGTGGGGTCCTTCACCATAAGAGAAGAGTCAGAATATACAGTGACCTCCTAAGCACTGACCTCTTTAGCTAATAAAAGACTTGTGATGAGGGTCTTGCACTCTCTATATTATTAGATGCTTTAAAAGAAACGAGTAAGACATATTCCAAGATTATGTTCTCTGGTCCCTTTAATATCAGAGTGAATTATACCATGAAATCGGTGAGGGCTTGAGCCTTTATCACTATTATGGGCCTGAATTGGATATCAAACTAGCTCAACTCCATGATCCACTTCACAAATAGTCCTGAAAAATTAGGCTTCTATAGGACTTGACCACCATTTTGTGCTCTTGGATCTCCCTTTCTATGCCTGGCATGTTAGCAGGCTCCTAGGCAAAAACGTCTGTGTTGGTGAGAAGAAAGTAAATGAACTCTTCTTGAATATCAGGTTGGATAGTTTATTGTTCCCATCTTAAGGCTACCATAAGAGGGGAGTGAATTGAACTTTTAAAAATCTTGGCCAATTTAAAACTAGGATATGAATCATGTAGCACAGATCATATAGATATTTTATAGAGATTTGGCTCACAACATGGCACCCAGTCCTCTATTTGAGTTAGCCTCACTCACTATACTCAAGTTCCACTAATCACCAATTGGTTTTCTTGAGTTTACCAATGAACTCTTACACAGGTTGGTTTTCCAAAATCTTACCAATAAACTTATACAAAGGTTTGTTTTTGAAAAGCTCACCAACTAACTTATCCTAGTTGGTTTCCGAAGCTAACTAATAAACTTATACACTGTCAGCAAGCCTCTTGCTTGCCATCCCAATCAACAAAGAAATGCATAATAGAAAATGCCACTTACATAGGTAGAGTTTGTACATAATTAAATGCAATAGTAAATTATATAGCAATAAATACAAAAAGTTTCAAACTTTTTTAAGTTGGTGTAGAGAATAAGCTTTGAATGCAGTTAGCTTTCTTACACTGTGGAGTTGGAAGAAAACTTAACGTCTGAGAGTAAATGCTCTTGTTTTTCTTCTCTTTGTTTTCTCAAAGATATCTAATTCTTGATGCTTCTCAAAACAACCCTTCTTTTGTCCTTTTATAGCTTAATTTGAATTTTGCCCATTGGAGAAGATGATGTTCATTGAATTATGCCCATTGGAGAAGACCCTTTGGAGCTTTTTCATGGGTTTTCATGTTTGAGGTTTATTAAGCCATGTCTAAGTTTAGTTTCCATATTCAAATTTAAGTTTCTAGACTTGCTTAACTCATTCAGTTAGAAACTGACTATTTGGCCATATCTCAAAGTGAACTATCATATCTAGGTTCAAATTGTTATATTTGGAGTTAAATTTCAGACTTGGACTGGTGCTTGGCTTGCAACTAACTTCTTTCTTCTATGTCTAAAAATGATTCACCATGTCTAGATTTGAGTAGCCATGTGTGAATTATTATTTCAAACTTGGATTAACCATTCAGCTTGCTACAATGTATTCGATCATGTCTTAAAGTGAATCGCCATATCTAGAAATGATCTCCATGCTAGTAATTAAGATTTTGGACTTGGATTAGCGCTAATTGCATTCTGTCACATGACTTGATCTTGGTTATGTTCAAAGTTGAGTTTTCCATGTCCAAAGTTAATATTTTAGTCTTGGGTCTTCAGATGTGGCTATTTAGACTTGGATTTCTAGATGATTTTGGACTTGGATTTGCAAACATATTCAATTTTTCTCTTCAGTCTTGAACAGTGTCCGTGTTTGGATTTTATGTCTAAGAATGGCTTCTTAGATCTAATGTCTCGACCTCTTGTTTAGCAATGTTCGGGTTTTGTTCCATGGTTTTGAGCTCAAGTCTAAATGACTTTGATAGTGTTTTTGAGGCATGTATAATAGTTGTTTCACACACTGCTTTTTCAAAGTTTCAATGTCATTCTTTTTCATTTTAGCATTTATGTTTTCTTCCTCATAATCTAATGGATCTTGTTTCTGATATAGTCTTGTATGCATTGTCCACTTATGCCATTTCCTAAATATATTGTTGGTTACTATGCACTTTGGAAATAATGATCAGTAGCTTAAACTTTTATTTATGTGGTTTTGTTCATCATCAAAACTTAGTTGGTTAAATATGTTCATCATCAAAATCAAGCCTAGTAAAGAGGTTTAGTTCAACAATCTTCGCCTTTTTGATGATAAAAAAACATCTGAGTAAATCCACTTTCAAACAGATAAAATAAGAACATAATGGGAACTAGTTTGAGATAATTCATATATGACATAACTACCCCTGACTTAGCGCTTCCTCCCCTTGAATGGGTGCATTGGATTTTAATAATATATGCCATACATATAGCAATTTTTCATATCATATTCATGTAATCAGACATGTATTTCTCATATAAGTATTTCTCTCCCTTTTTGTCATTATCAAAAAGTATATATAAAGAGGCATCCAATAGAGATAGTGAAATGCTAAGAATTAATAAAGAAAACTTTATTCCATTTCATTTCAATATAAACAAAGTTACAAATAGAGAGACACTTAAAGATATTTCAGTATAAACAAAGTAATTGACTAATGTCGAAAAATGTGTAGCAATGATGGGATGGATGGAAGAAAAGGCGGGATTGGAGAGATTGTGGTAGACCCTAATTATGATCCTTCGAAGCATTTGGAATCATGCATAGGCATGCACTCATTACATTTGGAAGGTCATGTTAGAGGAGGCAAAGTTTTGGATGGGGGAGAAGGGGATTGCTTCTAATGCTAGTTCTCCCTCCTAGTCCTAGGCCACAAAAGGTGGTAACCTAGAAAGTTTGACCTTTGGACTCCTATGAAGATAGCTCTTATAATTTCCAAAGGACATGATATTTCTTGTAGATTTTCATTTAAGTGCTTTTCTTTTTCTTCATAAACATCATGAAATCTAGTAAATGCAATAGAAGAACAATTTCCAATCCAAAACATCATAACCACTACCTTGTCCACTTTACTTCCTTCAATGAACTTTCATTTGCGTACATATCTTTTTCAATTCATCCTCTATGATCTCTATCATGCAGATGAAATTTTCTCTAGTTTTCACTTTTGTGTTGGCAGCAAAAGGATGTAGATGAATTAAATAAGTATAGCTTCTAATAGTAAGTTCGTTGAAAGGGATTTCTATGATATTCTAGTAGATTTTCAATGAATTTTGTAATAAATGTTTGCTAAGTTTTAGTCAATTAATAAGAATGCCAAGTAGGAATGTTTTAATTCCTTCGTAAAAATGAGACATTCTCATAAATAGGAGTTTTAGATGTTTAAGTAGATAATCAATAGAACTTTAAAATATGGACGTAGAGATGATGTGGTGAAGTTCGGAAACATATTTTCGAACATGAAGGACTATCTAAAAGTCAAATTGAGTAATGTTCAAATGTGATTTAGGACATGAATAGTTATGTCTAGAAAAATCTATCTAAAATGTTTTAATTTATAGAGCATACACACATTTATGACATTCAGTATTTAAGATATTCATCCAAATCATATAAAGTATAAAGTTATGATCAAGATATTTTCATTAAGCAAATGGATCTATCACTTCTAGTTCTCTTCTAATCATATAAAATCCCTCCTTTGAGAGAGGCTTAGTCAAGATGTCTACTAACTGTTTTTTAGTTGGTATGTATTCTAAGCAAACATTGTGACTCCGGACATGATCTATAATGAAGTGATGTCTGATTTCTACATGCTTAGATCTAGAATGCATAATAAGATTATTGGTCAAATTTATAGCACTAATGTTGTCACATCTAATGGGTATCTACAAATTTCAAACCATAATATCTAAGTTGCTATTTCATCTAGAGAATCTGCGCATAACAACTTCCAGCTACAATATATTCTGCTTCGGTAGTTGATAGTGCAACAGATGTTTGCTTCCCAAAGAACCATAATATGATCATGTTTCCAAGAAACTGACAAGTCCCTGAGGTACTCTTCCTATCTACTCTATATCCAGCGAAGTCAAGATTAGAGTACCCAATTAGCTCAAAGTCTAAATCTTTTGGATACCATAAACTAAGATTTGGACTGTCTAACAGGTATCTAAAAATTCTTTTTAACAGTAATAAGATGTGATTCTTTAGGGTCTGACTAGAATATAATACACATACATACACTGAACATAATGTCTGGCCTACTAGCAATAAGATACAATAGAGATCTTATCATACTTGTATAAAGCTTTTTGCAAATAGATTTACCTCTTTCATCCCTATCTAATTTGATGGAAGTGCTCATTGAAGTTCTATATTTTATTCCATCTTTAAGATTGAATTTCTTTAGTAGTTCCTTTGTGTGTTTCCTTGCAGTCCCAAGAAGAATTTTAATTCTCCCATCAAACTCATTTCAAATTCTCCCTATATAGTCTTAGAAAATTCTTGATAAAGATTTTCATTAGTGCTATAAACACAATGTCATCAACATATATTTGCATAACGAAAATGTCTTTCATAGCATGCTTAATGAAGAGATTTGTATCTACTTTACCCCTTAAGAATCCTTTTTTAATCAAAAATTTACTTAGCCTTTCATACCATGCTCTAGGAGCTTGCTTTAATCCATGGAGGGCCTTTTTGAGCTTGAAGATATGGTTGGGATCATGAGGGTCTTCAAAGCTAGGGGTTTGTTCCACATATACTTCTTCATTAATGAAACTATTAAAAAAATACAGATTTGACATCCATCTAGTAAAGTTTAAAATTCACAAAAGATTCATCAAAATTAATTCTTTCTTCTTGATAATACCCCTTTGCTACCAGTCTTGCCTTGATTATCACTACCAATCCAGATTCATCAAGTTTGTTCCTAAAGACCCATTTGGATCCTATAATTGATTAGTGATTTAGTCTTAGAACTAAAGTCCATACATTATTTCTTTTAAATTGGTCTAGTTCCTCTTGCATAGCTAAAATTCAGTTCTCATCTTTTAATGCATGGTCTATGTAAGTTGGCCCTATTTGAGAAATAAAAGTAAAATTAGTATATATTTGGTGATACGATGATCTAGTTCTAAGTCTATCATACACATAACCAATTACTTGATTTTTAGGATAATCATGCAGAATCTCCAATCTTTAGGAAGAGAAGAGTTACCTTTTTCATATACCTCACTAGTTGATGATTCAAGTTGTTTGTCAACTCCATCCCTTACTAATTTCATTTATGGAGTTTATTTATCTTGATTTTGCAAGTTTATTCTCTCCATATCAATTGTAAGTTTGTTTGCTTCATTATTAAGATTCTTTGGTCTTTTTAAATAGTTAGAATATTCATCAAATTTAACATGAATAGATTTTTCTACAGTTCAATTACTCAAATTGTAAATTCTAAAAGCTTTACTAATAATGGAATAGCCAATGAACATTCCTTTATTAGATTTACTATCAAAATTTCAAATGTTTCTCTTTCCAATGTTGAGAATAAAGAATTTATAGCCAAAAGTATGAAAAATTGATATATTGGGCTTTTTACCATAATATATCTCAAACGGAATTTTGTTGAGTATTGTCCTAGTATGAAATCTATTTATAATAAAGCTAAAAGTATTCATAGCCTCAGCCCAAAAGTATTGTGATAGATTATATTCACTCAACATGGTCCTAGTCATTTCTTGTAAAGTTCTGTTCTTTTTTTCTGTTACTCTATTCTGCTGGAGTGTTCTTAGTGTAGAGACAGTTGAAAGATACCATTATTTTCATAATAAGCTATGAACTTATAATTTTTAAATTCTCCACCATGATCACTCCTAATGGCAACAATATGAGAGCTTTGTTCTGTACTCTTGGAAATGATTTCAAAGAATGAGAAAGCCTCATCCTTGAATGCAAGAAATATTACACAAGTATATCTACTATAGTCATCAAAAGCATGCATCACACAACTGTCCTTTGTCAAATTTTAGTTCAAGTAAGCCAACTACAAGATCCTTTCTGTACAGTCTTTTTATCATATCTGTGTTGGCGTGACCCAGTCTTCTATGCCATAATAGGGACTCATCGTGACTAACAAGATACTTAGCTTGGATATCAAATAAGTCTACTATATATACATTTCCATGCCTTTTGCGTAGAATTACAATTGAGTCATTCTGATCTAGGACTGAAAAAGGTGAGATTCAAACATAATCTTGTAACCACTATCATAAAACTGACTGAAACTTAGAAGATTATAACTTTGTCTATCAACTAGAAGTACATCTGAAATAGTAGTAGAATGTGGTTGTCCGACCTTATCAATCTCAACCACTCTACCTTCACCATTATCTCCAAAGGTTACTGTTCCACTATGTCTTTCTTTTAACTCAATGAACAGCTCCTTCTCCCCTATCATATGTCTTGAGCAACCACTGTCAATGTACCACATGCTACTTCTTGTGGCTCTCAAACACACCTATAATGACAAGGTCAGGCTTTAATCTTTAGTACCCATTTGAGAATGGGTCCAGATGGGTTAGTGGTGTTAAATTTTGGTACCCTTTTTTCCTTGGGCTCCACTATTCTAATTTTGAGGAAATTTTATTGCATTTACTACTTTTGTAACTGTGTTAGGAATTCAAATCATGGTCTATTTGCTCATTTTTTTCTTCTAGAATTGTAGTTCTTTTTTTTATGTTGTTGACCTGATGAGAATGCAAAATGTCATATTTTATTCTCCTAATACTTCATCTTTTGCACTTATTTGATTCCTAAATATACT